>JAMKYM010000899.1:0-16613 GCA_026541065.1 Canavalia ensiformis | reverse complement strand
TCCCGCACAATTGCTACCATTTATTTTCTCATCAACGTTCTTGCCACATTTGACACCACTTCCCGTTCTTCGTCAATTGCTTTTTCAAAGGGAAGACAAATCCCACAAGGATAATAAAAGCTTGGCTGATTTTTTTATGCTTTGTTTGGGTAAAAAAGAAAATAAAGTGAAAAAAAATACAAAGAAATGAAATAAGAAGGAAAGAGAATAAATGAAAATATAATAAAAATTGGGTTGCTTATATAAAATAAAATTGGATGGAAAGATTATATTTCTTTGTATTTGGATAGACTGGACCAATGTGAAAATAAAAATGTATTTTTTAGTTGTTTGATAGAAATGTCCTTGCACTCAATGTCTTATTTTTTAGGCATGAAAAACTTAGCACAGAGCATGCTTTTGGGTAGAGAAGTTGGATAGAGCAAAGATGCACCATCACAAAAAGTACCCCAGACTCACATAATCCATTTATAAATACACTGATGCAAATTGCCATGTCCAAAATCTACTTGAAATGCCCGCAAACTTTGAAGCAGCATTTGGGAGTTCAAAGGAAAGCACTGTCCTTATGGTAGCTGTGGGTGAAAAACTTTTGATTCCGACTCGTCACTGCTCGGTTGAAATCTGTTTCGTTTATTCCTTGTTATTATTTGTATTTAGATGGATTTGGAATGCAGTTTTACTAGTTGGTTTTTGTTTGGAATGTGATTGATAGTGAATTATTTTTAATCTAACTCCTGCCATTCAATCGAGTATTAAACTTTCTAAACAGAAATTCGTTATGTTTATCTTGAGCATGTATTCTGGTGGTAGCTGTTGGTTCTACATGAGATTCAGGTATAGCTTCAAATGTGGAACGGGTTCGTCCTGTTTCATCGCAATATGCTTTTGAAATCTTTTAAAGATGTTTTGATTTTGGAAATGCAGGTTTATGACAACGCTAACGATGCTGTTGGATAAAGAAACAAAACTCAGGAGTACAATGGTTATTATGTACTTTGCAAGACGCATTCCCAGATTTTTCACGTCTCGGATGGACGGAAAGTTAATATGTGGATTCCACGGAAAATTAAATCTTCCATCTAAATACGACAAAATCATTGAAACGCGTCGGATATTCACCTTCCACCCTATTTCCGTACTTCACCTTTCCATTCCCGATCTTTCACCCAATCCAAACGAAGGCTTAGTCTCTGCGGGTTTAGTAACGCACATAGGCTTTCAATCTGATTTTTCAACGTGTATCCCACTCTCAGAGACAAGTGCCGTGTCTCTGCAATGGAAACAAACTAAAATAGTTGTAGTCTACAAAAAAAATCCCACCGTTTCATTCAAAAACACTTCTATCATTGCGAACAGAAGGATCATCATCTGCTCTATGAAAAAAGGATACCTCAAAATAATTGGTTTTCTTATTACAAATCAACCAGCATTAATATCCTCGAAATTCTACATGCCTCTCCCATCCAAAGAAAAATAATTCTTCCTACCCTACACAGCCCATTCTACAAGAGTATAAATTTGTATCAAAAAGGAAAAATAAAAAAATGGACAATGTTTAATACAAGATACCTACAATACAGAACACTTGAGGAAGCCATAGTGAGATTAAATTTATCAAGCGTAAATAAGCCGATTTCATTTGATAATTCCTTCCATCATCCCTATCCTCTGCTTCATCTTAATCCACTACGAGAGACAGGGCTTAATCTCGTTGATTAATGCGGAGGAATCCCATGATACAACAATCTGATATTGACATACGCATACCACCTTGCAGTAAACTGAGCCAGCTGCGAATAACCCGAAATAACTTTTCACGCGAAACTTTCCTATGTCTTCAAGGTCATCAGATATTTGCAGAAGGCCATGCCAGTGTGTTGTGCTTGAGGATGTCCAGGGTTGCTGCCTTAGCAGTGCTGGAGTCTTCTTATTTTCTCTATCTTTTGCAAGGGTATTCAAAATTTGAAATCAATATTCATATGAATTGATAGAATTGTTATGAATTTATAAAAATGAACTAAACAGCTTCAAGACAGGAAAAAATTTACAACAAAGAAAATAGCCGAAAACAAGGCGATGGAGAATATACGAAAGTTATGATTTGTTAACTAGCCTTTGATTAGTTAAGTTAGTCTGTATGTTGGCTTGCGATTAAGTTAATTTGAAAAATGAGAAAGAATCAAGGAATCGTTGCATATAAAATAACAGGAGAGCTTAAGGAGAGGAGACTTTGTCGTTTTGAGGAAGGTAGCAGTAGCCTTTTGGCATTGGGAGATTGCAGAACCAAGTTCTGCAATGTGTTCCCCTAATTTAGGAGATTCACTCCTGTACACTTTCATAAGAAAGATACCAGGTTCCTATCAACCGGTATCAGAGCTCCAAATCTTGGGGCTGTGGGTATTGGATAGTTATTGAAAGCAATGGGGTCACTAATCAAGATCTGGAAATTCAGTTAGGAGCACTACAACAACAGGTAGATAATCAACATCGAGAGATGGAGAATCGGCGTCGCCATTGGGAAAACCAGCAACAGCGGGGTAGGGACTTATCAGATCTTGCAGAGAATTTATCTGCAGTTGAATCTTAATCGTGGAAGTTTGATACAGAAATGCAGCAAAATCAAAGAGGAAGGACTGACTAGAAGCCACTGCTGAGATCAAGGCTCCAGAAAGAGGAGGAGACATACGTCCGTAGGAAAGAAGGTGAGAGACACAGATCAAGACAGACATTCCCCTGTTTATTGGATGTGACCTAGCTTACAAGAAGAGGAGGAGATGGCAAAGCTGCATCCACGCGCAGTATTGCTCTGATCGAGTATTCAGAGGAGCGTGCTTGGTGGAGGTATTTATGGAAAGGACGGCTTCTCTACAGCTGGCAAAGACAAAAAATCTCAAATGGAGGAAAATACTCTTAGATGCAGGTTGCAGATTTGATGATGGGTATTATGACAATCCATTATCAGAATTAACAAACTGAAGCAAACGGGTAATTTGGAGGATTGACTGAGATCTTTTCCTTTTGATGAATTAGTTAGCAAGAGCAAAAAAGGCTAGAAGAACTGCATGATGGCTTTGAAGTATATGTTCTGGGGTGGACAGAAAGTTTCTTAGAAAAGCAGGGATACACAGATGTCAGTAAGAAACACTAAGGATGACACGACACAAGAAGAGTTATTGCTGGAATTAAAAGAGGAACAGTCGAACATTTGGACTATGAGATCATTGGAGGTAAGTTCCTGGAAATCTAGGACAACTACAATTCACAATGGTAGAAAGATCAACAACAATTCAGAAGGGAGCTTTGTAGGAAGCTCAGGAATAGGGAATTTCAGTGGTAAACCAGCAAAAACCACTGAGATTAATAGCAAATACAAAGGGATAAGAATGCTGCCAAATGCTGAATATGGAGAAAGAAGGAGGAAAGGCTTATGTTTTATTTGGGAGAAAAAATATACCCCAGATCATGTATGCAAAAATAAGCAATTCAAGGTGATGATATTAGAAGATACAATTGAAAAGGATGACGAGATCATGGAACTAGGGGATGAGAAAAAAGAAGGATCAGCTCAATTAAACTTCTACTCTATGGCAATATTGACATCGAATAGATCACTTAAACTATGGGGAAGCATACAAGACAAGGCTACCATCCTTATAGAATCATGCGAGCCTCTCACAATTTGAGTGTCTAAATACATTAGTAAGTAAAAGGAGTTTGGACTCGAAATACATGATACACCACAGTACATGGTTAAGATGGGGGATGGCTATACCTTGAGAACGCAAGGGGTTTGTAGAGTATTGAAGGTGATGATCCAAGGATTGGAGATACAACAGGATTTCTACTTGTTCCCTTTAGATGGGGTTGATTTGGTTCTTGGATTGGAATGGCTTGAGGAACTTGGAGAGATCAAGACAAACTTTAAAGATTTTATCTTGAAGATCAAGAAAGAAGGGAAGGAATATGTAATTATAGGAGATCCAGCCCTTTCTACATCAATGGCATCCTTAAATTCTTTGATGAAAGGGGGCAAGGAAGAGGAGAAACAGCCAATAGAACAAATATCAAAAGAGGTTTAGGAGCTATTGGCCAGATTCAAAGATGTTTTTCAACAACCACAAGGGCTGCCTCCTCCCAGGGAACAAGATCATGCTATAACCTCGAAAGAGGGAGCAACAATACCAAACCTAAGACCTTATCACTACCCCCACTACCAGCAATCAAAAATAAAAAAAAATGGTGAAGGAAATGCTCCAATATGAGATAATCAGACCTAACGTCAGTGCTTATTGTTTTGCATTTGTATCGTGGTCATTATGTTATAAACAGTGGGGTCCTGGTTGGTTTTACCTTCAACATATATAGAACCTTCACCTTGAGGACAAAGTGAATGTTTAGCGGAGTATTGATAGATATACATAGTTATGCTTGTTAACTAGCAGTTAGTTAGTGTTGTTGGCAGTTAGTTAGTTTGATAGAGAAGAATTAAGGATTGCATATAAATATCAGGAGAGGTTAAGGGAGAGGGAACTTGTCATTTGAGAGGAATTTAGAGCCTTTTGGCATTGGGAGGTGCAGACCCTCGAAGTTCTGCAGTGTGTTATGTAATTTGGAAGTTACTCCCTGAATTTTCATAATAAAGATACCAGGTTCCTATCATAAGGATACAACTTATAGAAGATATGACCAATTCTATAAAGATCAAACAAAATATGTAAAGTCTAAATGGAATTTTTTAAACTCTGTTCCCTTTTTTTAATACTTCATGTTTTTCATATGAGCAATATTAAGAAAGAAAACACCCAAGCACAACTTATAATAATTGTTTGTTAGGCATGAATCTGTTGAGGGAAAGGAAAATGCTGAACAATTGGCTCATGGTGGGTTAGGAAGTGCTATCTTAGAATAGGTCAGCATGGAGTGGGATGCTGAGGTGGACAGTTAGTTACAGATGGGTGAGGATCATGTGACGGGATATTTTGTATAGGGGAATGAGAGAGAGGAGTGCAATTTTTGACTAATGCATTATTTTCGGCTGGTAGCTGGGCAGGGATTTTTCCCTGAGGAGCTCTGCTCTGGTTATCTCCCATTTTCAGTTTCTTCCTAATAATATACTCATTCTCACAATTCTATTTTCAAGTCCCTAACATTATTGGTATTAAATATTTTGTCTTGATATTAGATATTAACTCAGTAATAATTTATTCTTTCTTATAATAATTGTGTAGCTCTTTAAAATCATAAAACCTTGAACAGTTTTCTTCCAAAGAATATTTTATGGGACATATATCTATATTCTAATTAACAAAAGATAGATACAAAAGGATCTGATGCATAAGCCAACGAGATAAAACCTGTTGGTATTCCAGATCAAACTTTAGATATTCATCATCACAGCTCTCAACCATGCTGGCCAAGCTCTTCAGATTCTTCACAGGTTTACCATTGAAAGCAAGAACCTATAAACATACAAAGAACAAAGTTTAAAGGACACTTCAGCAATACGAACATGTTAATATTGATATAATATTCTCTTACCTGTGTATTAACTATCTCCTCATATCCAATATTAATGTCAGACACAAGAACCTAACAGTATAGTAAATTTCAAGCATAAGCACATTTCAATCAGGTAACAAAATGATAATAGACAAGCAAAAAAGTTAGGGAAAAATTCAGTCGCAAAACCTCGTAGAAACGTACTAACGTAAGCTGCTCATCCAATAGATTGAGCACAAAGAATGCTGAATTTAGATGTTGTCCAGAAGTTTAACCGGAGCATCAAATTCATAATCCTTACCATACTGGATATATGTAAAAAAAATCAAAATAAAATTATTAATAATTATAAACTCAAATACAAGATAGTTATAAAACACATACAAATTCCAAGAAACCAAAATATCATCTGTTTCTCATTCTTACATGCTGTACATACTGCCAAAAATGTAACCCATGAATACTTGGGATCCAATTGTTAAACAATCATAGCATCTGCTATTTATAAATTTACATCAGGGATGAAACAGATATTGAACTAGGGATGCAACCTTCAATATGGAGTTTGACAGATCAATCAAAATGAAATAAATGTGTAAAGTGAAACTAGTGTAAAATTCTTTTAGATTTAGTCCACATAAAATGTATCAGCTCTATAAAAGCACAAGCAAATAATCAAAGAAGATAAGAACAAATGGAAATAAAAAGGATTCAGCAAAATCATAAGAACAGACATACAAAGCAGGAGAAAACAAATATGCATGAAAGAAGGTAATGTCTCACCTCAGAACGAAGATAGGGGCAGAAACAGCAGTAAAACAAATCCAGCAATAATGTGAAGCTGCTGAGGCCTCCAATGCCTTTGATGTGTGCTGAAGAAGCCACAGGAAGGTAAGTTTATGTTAAATTCAAGTATCTCTGAATTACGGAGAACCTTTACTAGAGCTCTATCCCCAGTATATTTCTGAGATACAAGGTAACTGAAACCAATGCGCTCCCCATGCCTGAATGGAACTACAAATATATCCCAGAATTAGATATTAGCTCTGGAACCAAGTAAAAAATTCAAACAAGAAAGTTTCAAAATTAAATGAAACACTATAATACAAACTACCAATTCTCCAAAAACAGGTTCAAGTAGATATAATTCAAATCAGGGTTCAAAAGAAATTAAGCAAAACATAAAGGATTCATGACACTATTTGAATGTAAGAATGAGTTCTATCAAGTTTCCACCAGTACAATGAATCCCAAAATAATGGGAAATATATCAATTTAAATCTCATATTCTAGCATCAATTCTTAGCATAAAGCAGAAATCAGTGCAATCTATTCAAATGCTCTTATTGCATCGCATACAGGGTTGTAAATGTCCAAAACCAATGATAAGTGTCCAAGAATGAGACATTTGACGCAAATGCGGAACAAATCATACAGAACACCAGCATTCATCATTTCTTATAACTTCGTAGTTATGAGTCAATACATTAATGCTATGTTTGGATATGAAGAGAAGGAGAAAAGAAATAACTAGTGCAGAGCAAATCCCCATTTTCATCCCCAGCGTTTGTGACACGCATTAAGTTAGTCCTTTGACTAATGAAAACTTGTAATAAAATCCAGTGTATGCAAAAATCCATCAAGTTAGTCTCTGTTCGGGACTAATTTGACTAAAATTTTAAAACTATAGGGACTAGCATGATGGAATTTTGAGTAAGTTGAGTCTCAATTATGAGTTTTAATTAGTTCAAGGACTAACTTGACAGATGTCAAATGTTAGGTACGAAAAATGGAAGTGTGTTCATAAAGGAAAGGAACATAATTTCCACATTTGCTCTTGGAATCAGAGGATTCTTGTTTATTTCCACAAAAAGAAACAACACATTCTTATTCTAAATCCCATTCCACAAATTTATGGAATTTCATCCTTCATAAAAAAAAAATGTGAGATTGGAAAGAAAGGAATTCAGGTAGTTTCTTGTTATTTGTTAATTGAACAGAAAACATCTTCTGTGTCAGCAGAGTATGGGCTTCAGGGCAAAAACCACTTTCATAGAGTCAACTTCTCTCTCTCTCTCTCTCTCTCTCTCTCTTCCTTTCTTTCAATTAAATTAAATAATAAATATAACTTCATTATTGGAGTGTCAATTCCTGCTACTCTCTGTTTTATCAGACTATCAATCCCCATATACACCAGTGACAAGGAAGCAGCCATAATGCCAAAGTACAGTAGAGAGTAGCAGACCCCCTAACTTTGAGGAGTTTGACAAACAAATGGTAAGGTAGACTCAAATTTGAAGGCGATGATAGCAGAACTACAGGATTCTATCAGGTGTTGACTTGGGACAAGTTTAAGGCAACCTTGATTGTCCGCTGCAGTTGGAGGAAAGCTCAAAAAATCCCTTACAGCAGCTTTTGGTTCTATGATAGGAAGGCTGAGTAGAGAAGGAGTGGATAAGTCTGATGTGCTGGCTTCCAAGGTCCCTAAAACATAAGAGTGGTATCTGGGATACTTGTGGGAGGGATCTAGGAGAGCACTGGTATGCATTCACCAGCCATCAAACCAGTTGAGGATCACTAATGATGTGGTGACTCAGGCATCTAACTTCAAATTCGGACATGGGAAAGGAGACAGAACTCAAGTGCAAACAAGGACACTTTCCCCATCCAGCAGGGTGAGCAAGGAGAGACTGAAGGGGAAGTGAAGCAAACCAAGCAGAGAGGAAGAATAAGCAATGTGGGAACAAGGGAACTAGAAGCATGATACAATGGGAATTGCAAGAAAGTGCCAAGGGGCTGTGTTATATAAATGTAGAAGCACTATTCCCCATCACACTGATACCCGGACAGACTACTGAGATTAATAGTGGGCTTAGAAGATGAAAGGGAAAGGGAAAGGAACAAGGAAGAATAGGTGCAGCTAGATCAATCCAAACAGGAGGACAAAAAGGAACCACTTGTCGAGCAGCTGAGTTGCTTGGGGTAATTATAAATGAAGAAAAAACCATAAAACTAACAGAAGAATCTTGGGTTTTCCAGTACTTATGAAAGCAGAACCAGCCAAAATTTTAAATCTAGGAGCTAGGTGAAGGCATTCGGATTGCGATGGAGGAGACACTGCTGTTTGGGATTTAATTGTGAGAAAACCACTGGGTGGTCTCTAGAGAGAAGTATGCAGCTTTGACAATAATTGTGGGCATATCCTGGACTTGTGATTGATGCCTGTGTTTAGCATAGGGGGAATAGACTTGATCTTGTGGGCACCTAAGCAGTGGACTTCAGGAGAGGTTAGAATGGACTGGAGTAAGGTGCAAAAGAAGTTAAAAATTTGCAGAGAATCACTTTCACCTTGCATAGGAATAAAAAGGTGAATGAGGGGCAAGTGCTTTACAAAGCCTGTAACCCAATTCCAGTCTTCCAGTCAGCATACACAACAAACCAGAGACTCAAGGCGGTGGGAAGTACAAGGAATGGAAGCATTATCCAAGGAATAAAGCCATGACCTCAAAGTGCACTTAAAAGAAATACCAAAGGGTTTGTGGAACTGCACAGACAGCCACCAAAATGGAGAGAATGAGGATGTAAAATTCCACAACCTAGGGTGTCACAGTTAGTATGCAACCTTACAGTATAATGTCACTGATAGATCTCAAAACAGCACAGCAAAATTATCCGCACACTCGCCAAATCCCAGCCCCCCACCAAACAATAGGCAACCACCCTGCACATATATTTTTGGCTTTTCTCTGTATTTTCTTCTAAATTCCCAAAACAAACAACTGCACAAAGAAAATGGTTAGAGTGATTGCTCACTGGAAAATAACTCAAAGGTGTCCCCACATCCTACCTACTCCAACGTCTGTTGGTTTCCTCCTTTTTCCTCCCCCACTTTCTGCACCCCTTCCCTCCTTTTTATTACCCTTTCACTCTGATCCTCCAAGAATCTCTCTTCCGTTTCACTTCATTGCCATCTGTCATTCTGTTATTTTCTTCCTCTTCCTCAACAACTTTGCCACCTCATGATTTTGAGCTCTTTCAATGTCCTTCTTTTAGTCTCATTTTTTGCTCCTCTTGCTCCCCTGCCTCATTTTTATGTTTTTTCCTCTTTTTTACTTTTTCCTGAATATGAGCACATGGATCAGTAAATCATCAGTCATGCACTACAGAAGGATGAGGATGAAAACAGGGGCAGACATGCTGGAAAAGGGAGTCATTCAAAATAGTTGCAACCTAGGGGCCACTAATATCTATGAAAAAGGATAATACTTGGATATTTTGTATTGATTATCGAGCTCTCAATGCAGTTACTGTTCCTTACAAGTATCCTATACCAGTAATCAATGAATTGCTAGATGAGCTAGGCAACACAAATACAGCTACTTAGACACAACTTTTTCTCTTTCTGTTGGGAAAGCATGGACCCTAGGGAGGAGGATCCTTCTCGGAAATTCCTTATTCTCTGTATCCAATTTCCCCCTTGTTCTTTTATCAATTCAATGATACATATAACTTCAATTTTAGAGTTGCCTATTCCTGATCTCTGTTTGATTACTTCTACAGCGATTTTCAACTTTTCCTACATTAATCTATACTCAATAAAGTGTTATATTTGTTTATATAGTCATATATTAATAGAATCTTTAATGGCAGATGCAATAGTAATAATCTTTTTGCTCTTAGACTCTCTCAAGCAATCCATTGCATAACACATTGGGTGTCCTGCTTTTGTTGAATGGTCAAGGTGAGTGAACTGTGGAGTATAAAGTACGTGCAAGTATCACTACTCCATATATACATGTAAAGCCTGATTCAGACCTAATTGGACTATGACCTTGCACCTCTCCACTTACCAGTTCAAATATTGCTTCAATATAATGTAGTGTAGTAACCACTGATGAATTATAGGGTTTTAGGAATAGAGGGAACAAGAGTGATAAAAGAGAAAAAATGTATAAATTGATATTAACAAATGTATTACAATGAGATGTACATATAGAAATAAAACCTAAAGCACTCACCCTCATTTATATTAATAATTCTAACTAAATAAGGAAAGAAATCATGAGATGTTAGGAAATATGGAAACTAAGAAGTAGAGAAACTAGTCCTAAGAAATAATCTCCAAGATACCCTAAAATATTCTAGGATACAATCTAGATATTATTGGCTACTCTAAATAATTCCAAGATATAATATTGATATTATGAGATATTCCAAGTTCCAACAGCTGGCAACATATGTGCAAACCTTAATCCAGTTAATAAAATACTTCTGCATCTTATTAAAACATCAAATAAATTATCTTATCCTATACCAAATCTTGAAAAAGCAATCAATCAAAACACTTGAATTCAAAAGCTATTTGTTAAACAATACAAGACAAAGCAGACAGCATGTATAAATCATCTTAATGTGATAGTAACCAAGTAAAAACATGGTAGATTACCTGTTCCATCATTGGCAATATTGACCCCATCAAAGCTAAGAATTACATCAGATGGCTTCAGAACATGAGATTCTGGAGCAGTGGGTTCAATTCTTCTGATACGCACACCTTTTTGATCTAGTCCCATTCCCATTGACATTCGCAGATCAGGATTTTCCATCTTCTGCCACTCAACTCCAAGGATTGGAAATCCTGCCAGCCAAGAAGTTAAAGACAACTTTATTTAAGATCATCCTATCAGAGACAAAGTAAAATAAACAAAATTGTAAAGGTCAGACAGGTTAAGGAAAGTACAAATGAACAATAAAACAAACAAAACATAACAATCGAAAACAAATTGTCCATAGAATTCTCCACTTAACCTTTCCATTTCATTGTTTTCCATCTATTTATCATTATCTCTTTCTTTCTTTTTTGTAAGGTGTTTAAATGAATATTTTGGCTTTCTCCTTAAAAGGAGAAGCTTTCAGCATACACAATTCTATAAAAATAAAAAATAAAAGAGACCTTTTTTAAAAAAAGAAAACATTTGAAAAAATAGAGTGCTTTTAGATAAGCTACTTTTAGGAACGTCTCTTTCTCCTTATTCTCTATTTCGAACCCCAAGATCCAAGAGCATACTACTAAGCTGCTCTAACTTAAAAGTAACTTTTAAGCTTAAAAAAATATAAAATTAACAAACATCTTTAACCATAATTTTAAAACTCCTATTTTTTACTTTAACTTAAACATAACTTGGAAGATCCAAAATGAACATGACTAAATGCTATCATTGTTTCTTTAACAAAGGAGGAGGGTATGGTATGGACAAAGAAGTAAAACACCCCTTTAGATACCTGTATATGCCCCATTCTTTTCATAATCTTGGATAAAATGTAGGATAACTGGGGTGGGTATTACATATCCTATATTCTCCACATCTTCATGTTTAAGAGATTGGAACGCAATTCCCACGCATTTTCCCTTATCATTGAAAGCAGGTCCACCAGAATTCCCAGAATTTATTGCAGCATCTATCTGTTAAAGAATTTGAAGAGACTTGGATGTAGATGGATAAATGAAAAAGGATAACTTAGGGGTTGTCTGATTTGCTTTTGGTTTTTAGCTTTTAGAAACTATTTTGTAAAATAATTTTCAGAAATTGGTTTTCAAAGGAAAGTGTATATGGAAGTAAGTAGAGAAAAAAAATAGAGTAGTACAGGAAAGACATGAATAACAAAAAATTGAAAATAGAAAACCAAAACAATTCAAAGCTGTTTTAGTTTTTTAGTTTTAAAAACTGAAAAACAGATTATTTTTTAAAACAGTTTTCATAAACTTCACTCACCAAACAAGTTCTTCAATTTTTTAGTTTTGAAAAACAAAAAACTGTTTTAAATAGAAAGCAAACAGACCCTTAACAACTTCTATTACCTGCAGTCCCAGAAGTTCAGTTGAACCATGAACATAAGAGAGTATCTCCATGCGTGAAACAACACCACTTGTCACAGAGATTGTGTCACCTCCAATTGGATATCCCACAACAGTTACAGCATCTTGCAGGGCAGGCAAATCACCAAATTCCACAGGTGAAACTCCCTCCCAGAATTCATCATCACTCACCGTCAACAATGCTGAACCATCACCAGAAGGATAAGAGGGATGATAAAATTAATTAATCACACATACGGGTGAACTAACATCTACAAATCTTAAGGGAAAAAATATAAAAAACAGGAATAGGATAAAGTTAAAAATATCAGCACCAGGTTTACAATGAAAGAAAGAAGAAAACTAAGAGTGTTGAAAGATTAAGTTAAAATGGTACTATCATATAAACGCTCTTCTTTTACATCCCACTCCATATGTTCCCAATTATGCATATCTCAATATTTTTCCTTCTGCTAGCATAACTATCTAAAATCCAAAATAAAGGAATGGTTGTTAGTATCATTTCCACGGAATTCCATAGCTCCATTCGTTCATTAATTCGTTCATTTCCACCAGTACACATGCAAGTTATATAATTTTTCATTTATTTATCTTTTAATAGAAAAGCATACAAACTGCGATTTTATCTAGAGCTCATAAGAACTAACTAGGTCATGCTTCCCGCCTTAAGGCCTCTTCACGGGTTCAAACCCCAAACTGTGATCAACACAAGCATGAAATAAAAACAGAAAGAACAACACTTACACAACAAAAAGTATTTTCATGACTCGCAAACCTTACACAATTAATAAAATTGAAGAACGAAAATTGAAATACCGATATCGCACTCGGTCCCGATGGCGAGCACAGTTGCCAAGTATTTGGTATCAGAACCTCGTTTTTTAAGCTTGACCTGAGTATGATGTTCCACGGAATGCGCATTCGTGAGAACCCTCCGTCCCGCCACGATGAACCCACTGCTGCTCGAACTATATTGCCTCTTTCGCTGCCACGGCAACGAAAAATTCGGTTCCGTGTGCACGCAGAAAACCTTAACCACCGCGTCCATCGACGGCACCACCTTCACCGCACCTTCCCACTTCGGCATCATCGGCGGCTCCACTGTTGCGGCGCACTCGCCACTCAAATCGGCCAGCCGAGAGCTCCGGCGCTCCGATGCCGCTGCCGTGGTCTTCTTCTTCTTGACCCTTTTTGGGCGGCCACGGAGGCGTCCCTGGGAGTCCGGGTCGCTGGTTTCGGCAGCGTCGGTGGTAGTGGCGGGGATTGAAACGACGTCATTTTTGGAGGCGGTGTTAAAGTCTTGAGACACGGTTTCTTCGTCGGTGGGAGTTTTGGACTTTCGCCCACGCTTTCTCTTAGTTTCACCCATTTCCTTTTGGGGACGGAGGGAGAAAGAGAGCAGAGAGTAGAGAGCTAATTAGAAAAATGAGAGGTTTGGTTGTGGCAGGGGAGAATTGAGATGGGACAATTTTCTTCTTTGCTAATTACAGACGCCCAATGGGAATTGCTATTTTACACTTCTCTTAATTGCTGATTGCATCCTCCTGCTTGGGAAATTATCAGAATGACCTTCTCATATCTAAGTTATACCTTTCTTTTTCATTTCTAACTTTCTTTTTTCTTCTTTACCATTAATCTTTTCTTCCATCACATACAAACATTATATATTAGAATTGATTAGTTTTAAAAATATAAGCATTAAAATTTGGAAAAAATTTGTTTTTTCTATAATTAATATTTTTGAAATATAAATTTTGAAACTAATTTGGAATCTTAATTTTAAAAATTAAATTTTAAGTTTTATATAATGTTTTGAAATTTAAATTTTGTAATTAGAGTGATACAATTTTAAAATTTAAATTCTAAAATTTAGGTTTATTTTTGTTTAATAATTACAATTTTAAAAATATGAGATTCCAAATTTTAACTTTTGAAAATATAAAAAATTAATATTATTTATGTTGTCTCATATTATTTATAAAATTAAGTATAATTAAAAATAGTTTTAAATATTTTTTTTTATGAATTGGACATGTTTATAGTTAAATAATTAATTTTTTTTTATTGTTGTTTATTTTAAAATGAGATTAGTGTTTTAACTTAAAAAATAGTGCAAATTATAGTAATATATTTATGACTAATATATATTAGATAGAAAATTAAAATTAGAATTTATAAATTATTAGTATTGTCTAATTGATTTATTGTTATTTTTATAATTATATTTTTTCTACGATTTGTTAAATTAAATTCAAGTTGTGAATAAAGATAATAAATTAGTATTATCATTATTACATCACACAATGAAGGTATAGGGTAAAAACCAATATTAATATTAGGTTGTGAAAGAAGTAAAAAGTGTAGATAATAAAAGAATAAATAGGATGTAAAATTAAGAGAATACCCTTAAAAATTGGTTAAAAAAGGAAAGCTTAATAAATATATGTGAATTTCACAACTATGTCGTAGTTAAAATATTACACAAACATTCACATGTGGTTTACTATATAACAAAAATATGTCTTTATTTAGTGATATAATTAAGTAGTTAAAAATATTTTATTATTAAAATATATTGATGAGCATAGTATAACTATTATCAAGTAGGTATATAATACCTAACAAGTTTTCAAAGAGAAGGAAAATATCCTAAATAAAACTTTGACGTTTGATGAAGTTAATGGAATATGATAAATATGTATATTGACATAGAAGGGTTGACATATCTAATATTTTATGTGATGTATTTTAGAGATATTCAAATATCATTAAACTATTGAATTCATTCCTCATTATATTGATCATTGATACTACGTACAAAATCAACAAATATTATTTCTTATTACTTGAGATTATTGGAATAACTTTATTAGAAGTCATGTTCTACATGGTTTTTGCTTATTTGGAACTTGAATGATAAGATAATTTCAGTTTGACATTACAAAATTTAGAAATTAAAATGATTGTCTTTAAGAGATGAAGAAATATCCCAAGTTATGACACATGGATATTTCATTGATGAATACTAGTCAAAAAGTTTTTCCAATGTCAACCTATTTATCATGTCAATTCCATATTTTTTTTAAGAATGTAAAGTGTAAATGCAAATTACTAGTGTATTTGATAAAGGAATAGGATTGGGTAATAGATGAACGGATTGGTATTATAGATTCTTCTACTGATGGTGACTAGCAGACCATTTGTGTAAATTTGAGGCTATTTGTTCAATATTTCCTATTTTTGTGGACCATGTAAGAAAGACATGGTTGACTCCTCGCAAGAAAAATATTATCAATACTTTGACAAATAGAACGATGCATCTTAGCAATACAAATAATAGATATGTTTCACCAATTATGTTGTGTTGTATATTAATGAGAATTACAATTAAAAGTTAAAGAGTACACCTTACAAGAACTTGTTTAGTTGTTAGGATGCCATAATAACATAACATATTGCAACATAGTAAAATAAAGATGTCATTTCATAAATGCATAATGATAATAGAACATAAATTTAACAAGGGATTCTATGATAAATTATGGGGCTTTATATCAAGGAATTCCCTAAATGATATTATTGTTGAGTAAGAACAAGTTAAGTTTATTGGAGTTAACAATTCAATTTGTGGTTACACTCTTAAAACTGTACACGAATTATAATGTTCATACCAGCTTGTAAGATGAAGTATGATGAAAAACTTTGTAGAATTACAATCAATTCATCCTAATTAGAGGATGTTAACCTTTTCAGACCAAAAGATGCATGACTCGTGTTTGGAGTTGTCATTTGAACTTGAGATAGAATCACTATTGGAATGATTCTCTAAATTTGATGTGTATGGAAAATAACTTTCAAAAGTAAAGTGCATGAATTGACATATTCAAACACAACATTAATGTGCTTGCCTCCTAAAAAGGTCAAGTAAAAGAACAATCAAAGGTCACGAATTAAAGATGGAAAGATCAACTAAACGTGATCCATCGTTTTTTAGTATGTAAATACACTAGACTCCATCCATGATAACACATCTCTTTGACCTTTGTCTCACGATTTAACCCATAAAATAAACAAAATAATACTATATCAAATGAATTACATGATTATATTGAACTTATTTTTTATGTGAAAGTTGATGGAAATTATAACATTTTGCCGTTGCATCATTTCTTGACAAGGGTGAGGAGTTGTAGTCTCAAATTTATACTAACTTGATTAGGATGCTTGGATAATC
>JAMKYM010000888.1:0-102503 GCA_026541065.1 Canavalia ensiformis | reverse complement strand
ATGGAACCGTGATGGTGGTGTTTGACGGGTATTTGAAAATAAGGATTATAAGATACCTGTTGGTGAGCAGGTTGGTGCTGGAGGCTACCATATGTGAGTGTGTGGGATATTGTGATTGGTGGGGTGTTTGGTAGCTAGGTGGGGTCGTGGTTGGCCCGATATGCTGGCCGTGCGGAAGTTGGTCGGCTTTGGATCTCGAGGAAATATAGTGGGTCTCGACCCTCCTTTTTCTTCCATGTATTGTTTGTCGGCTTTTTATGCTCACGTTCGCCGACGGCATTGTGTGTATAGTTTTTCCTCGGCGTAGACCACTTTCTACTGCGTTCCTCCTGGCCTCGACACCATATCTCGCGAAGTTAATAGAGACACCGCCTACCATCTTGTCATAGTAGGGTGCGGGGCGTCTCCATGAAGGCGCCGATCATCTCTCGCTCCAGCGAGAGGCGGTTGGACTTGTGAAAGGCGGCTGGCTCCTCTCACCGATTGAGCTTATTCTTTGAAGGACTCATTTTCTTTCTTGACCATGTTTTGCAAGCCGAGTCCTATCGGGTGCCATTTCGATGTTGTATTTGTATTGCCTTAGGAAGGCATCAGCCTAAATCCTTCCACGAGCGGGATATAGGACCTCCGGGCCGGGCTATGCACCGGGGCCGCTGCTCCCCCGTTAAGTCGCCTTGGAAACAGGTGACATGAGCAGCATCGCCGTGTGAGTGAGGAGGCCATTTTGCCGCACATCGTTAAATGGCTTCTCGGACAGCCCACTCACTGCAGGTATTTTCAAACTCCAGAGTCTTGAATTTTGGAGTGTAATGTGATGACATCCCAAGCACGAGACGCCGAGTTCGGTAAGCCTCGGACTGATTCCATATCCACCTCCTTCGATAGCCCTAACCCTCTCTTCTCGGTGCGTCCATCTCCCCCCAGAGGTGGCTTCTTGGTCCGCCATTCCTCGGCCATGGCAAGCTCATTTAAAGGCCGAAGCTGGCGTGAGGGGGTAAAGTATAAGATTCCCCGGGTCTTGCAAGGCACGGCCAGTAGTGGACGTGGCTGGCGTGGGTTTATCGGATGAGCAACGGTCGGCACCGAGTATGTAGGATCGTCCGTGGCAGGTCCGTATTCATATGGGCGTAGTCGGGATGGATATTATATGGATATGTGGTTGATGGGTTAATATGAGGAGGGAAAGATGGGTTTGTGTGTGTAGGAAAAAGCGGGGAAAGAGAAGTGCTCAGTGTTATAAGGGTAGGGGGCATGCTTGTGTAAGGCTGGGTGTGAGTGTGGTTAGAGCCCGACCGCGTTAGCTAGGAGGTATGGTGAGTTGGTGGATTGGTACAGAGGGCTGCGGACGTTAAGGTCTTCGGGTGTGGAGGTCCGGCGGGAAAGTTTGGGTGAGGCCGATGGGAAGGAAGGTTTATATGGAGTGGTATGGCACTATGGTTTTCGCCGCCCAAGATCTCTCGAGACCCATGAGGAGGTTCAAAGCCGTGTTGGTAAGCCATACGACGACCTTGTTCGTGACGGACTGGAAGAGGCACTTAGATGTATTGGCTGCCCCAGTGTGCCTTAGGCGCCTGTGGGTCCCCCCCGTGCCTTTCTCGGGCAGCTTGGCCGAGCTTAGCTACTTGGTCTTTTAATTCCGCGACCTCGTCGCGGAGCTCCTCGTTACGTGTTTCCAAGTCTCGCTCATTTGATTTTGGTCTTCAGATCCGGTGCTATATGAATGCCGGGGGGAGTCGTAAGTCCGCTATTTTGTTACCTCGTTAAAAATGATTAAATTCATTTAATTAGTTAGTAATAATAAAAGGAGTTTGACTGTATGCGGTGAATGCTGGAGGGCAGAATTTGACCGAGAATCTCGATCCCTCGAAAGAAAAAAGATAAAAACAAATATGTTAGACTTTGGATGAATGCTATTGATGATGGTACATGCATGAAGACAATAAATATGGTAATCCTACTATCTTTTCTCCCTCTTTCTTTTTCGGTTATTTTTCTTTCTTCTCCTCTTCCGTCTCTCTTTTTATCCACTTTTCTTTCTTTTTCTCATTTTGATTTTCTTTTTTTCAACGAGATTTTCTCTCATCTTTTCTTTTTTGTTTACTTTTCTTTTTTTTAATTCTACAATCCCAGGTAAATAAAAGTCTTACGAGAATGATGTCTGTAAATAGTATGTCCTCATGGTCTTAGAGGTGACCTGTCCTAGCGGATCTAGGGCTTTAATGCATGAGCCTTCCAGGTAGGTTGTAATCCTAGGGTATAAAGGCTACTAGAGCCTGTTCCGAGTCTATAATGTTGCCAGCCAGCAGAAGTAGCCACTAGTTGCGGGCATTAATGAATAGGACACCTCTCGTGGGATTCTCATGATAGCCATACGAGGACGTAGCTCAACATGACACACACTAGATCCCTCTAATCTGGGCAGACTCGCACTCGGGTATAGGGCCCCACTCATAATAAAATGTAATGCATGGAGGGCACTTTATTTTGGGATACCCGTAGTTGGGGAACTTGTACAGATATATAGCAATTTATTGTTTATCTATCCTATGGGTGTAGAAAGAAGTAAACAAACAATAAAACAAGAATAAATCAACAAATAAATAACATGCAATAATTAAATTATGCACATAAGCAATGGAAAGGAATCAATTATAATGCACACTCGGAAATAAAATGGGCTTGACTCTCTACAAGTCCCTCAAGGTGGAGTCGCCATGCAGCCAAGCCAAGCCAACTCCGACGGGCACGACGAACTCACTAAGAGGCTGAAAATGGGTTTTATGATGATGTGGGAGTCGCCACCAAATTTTTATTTTAAGGGAAAAAGATTTGGGAAAAACCCCGAACTCGAGAATGAGCTTCTAGTTGGGAGTCGGTTACAAGTAGGGAAGGCAAAGTTAGCACCTTACTCTGCCCGCTCTAAGAACGAGACTCTTAAACCGAGTGTGTGATTTTGAAAATAGTTTGATCCCTTTAAAGTGAAAAATAATTTGATGGAGAGTTAGACTCGACAGACTTGATCCCCGCTCCTACGTATTCCCCGGTGCAATGGGAAACTCAAGGCTTACGTAGTTCTAGTGTGTGGAAGGCTTGACCTTCAAAAATGCTTGAGAGAAGATTATTTGGTTTGTGAAGGCTTCGACCTTCAAAAATGCTTAGAGAAGAGATTATCTTAAAGCTCTATTATTTTTTGAGAAAATGTTTTGAAGATTTTGCTATTCGAAGAGAAATTTTAGTTTTGGGAGGGATCTTTGGCCCACTCATGCACAAGGCCCGAGGCGGCTAAGGCAAAGACAGGGACCTATACAGACTACTAAATGTTGAACACAGAGAAACCGCCGACTTCCCCATTTAGAGCCCATTGCAAGTGAGGCCTAGAATCCCAAAATATCTAGAAAAGGTATATAGTTATATTTATTATTTGAAAAGGAGCCTCAAGTCCACTCATGCACAAGGCTCCGAGGCTGCTAAGGCAAAGACAAGGACCTATATGAACTACTAAACGTTGAATGCAATGATAAACCGCCGGTTCCCCATTTAGAGCCCATTGCGTGAGACTCGAAGATCCTAAAATACTCTGGAAAAGATTTTTTTTAAATTTTCGAAAACAGAAATATTTTGTAGAAGGCATCAATCTTTGAATAAAAGAGGAGCTTGAATGTAATAAAAGATTTTTCGTTTCTTTCTTTTTATCTTCCGTATCTTATAAATTTTATCGTAATTTTATGAATTCGATCGTTTATTAATGTTTGTGGATTTTCTCAATTTCCTAATATATTTTGTAATTTATATTAATTTCTGTATTTTTATTTAATTTCCTAAATTTTTCATGTTATTTATTTTCTCAAATTTTTATTTAATTTCCTAAATTTTCTGGAAGTGTTTTTATTTATTTTTTAATCTTGGATAGAATATATTAGTTGAATTCCCTAAGGGTTCTATAAGTTTAATTTGTGTGATAGCGTGATAGAGTTTTATTGAATCTCCTAGATGTTGAAGGTAATTTCTATTGGCGTGGGACTGTATTGGGATTATCGTGGTGTCCATTAGGGCATTATGGTAATTTAGTGGTGAGGACGGTGATAGTGGATTATGTGGAATCCCTAGGGGCAATAGGGTAATTTCATTGGCAAGGACGAGATAGGGATTATGGGAATCCCTAGGGCAGTATGGTAATTTCATGGCAGAGGCTTAGGTTTAGAAAAATGGGAATTTAATCCCAAAAGACCCGTGCCACGATCTGAAGGCAGTAACTTGGGGTCTCGAGGTAAATGCACCAACCCACCAACCTATGCCTCTCATTTAATCTTCATTGTCGTCTAGGTAGAGGCTTATCTCGAGCCAGCTTGTTAATTGCTACTTTTTGAAGATGAAAGTCGCTTGATGCAGGAGCCTAGAACATTAGCTTCATTTGTAGTAATTTGACGAGATACACAGATACCTAACCGGTACAAGGAAAATAGCAAGAGAATAAAAACTGGTACAAGGCAGGATGGTGTTGTCCTTCTTTCATAAATTTATGAACAATTGAGAGAGAAAGGAGTTTGAACTAAGTCATGATTCCTGCCAAACCAAAAGCCAATAACCTGTTTTGGACTTTCGAGTTTTCTTTGTTTTGATGACAACTTGTGTAAGATATCTCCTTATTCAAATCGATGACAAGTTTATTGCGTAAAAGAACTGTGCCTTATTAGTATATTCAATATTTCATCACTTAATAAGGTGTGGTATTGAACAGCTGGAGCAGTGCGTGCGTATTAGTATTCAATATGCACACTAATAAGGTGCGTGTATTGAGCAAAGTAGCAGTACAATCTTTCTCTTATAATCTTCCCGACAAATGACAACCAAAAATTCCAATGTTACGTAAGTGCACCTAAGCCCGATAGAAAACATCATGATGAAGAGCATTTGGTCTAGGCCTAGAAATAGTTGGATATTCCTGAGAACATTCAGCAAAATGGCAGAAAGTCTGTGACTAAACCTATAGAGGCATAGTTTCTGAAGCTTGGCTCAAAGCAGTTGAACAAGCTTCTGTTGATACATATATACTCTACCTTCCTACTCTGTACCAGTAGATTAAGTGCAGCATGATTCAATTATTTTTCTGATTTGCATTGATGGGATTTGAGTTAGAAATAGGAGCACTATCCCTGCAACTGCGAAGTCTACTCCACAGCCTAGTAGCAATATTGACAGTAGATCCTTCAACAGGATCTAATTCTGGATCTTGGATTCAACTATGAATCATGACTTTCCAAGTTTGTGTTCATCAAATTCTGGCATCCTTTTTCTGTGACTGTCAATGGAACTGGCATCTTATACCAGATTTCAACGGAGGACGAATATGGTTCAATGGTTCTTGCAACTACATTTCTCATGTAAAAGTCAACTCACAACACTTCCTTATGGACTTTTCTCTGCACAGTCTCATAAACCTGGCTCCATGGGTACCTACAGGATTTATTATTCAACTAAGGATTTCCAGTGCAGAATGATGACAGCCTTTGAACTGAATTTATTTAGGAATTTCATGTATAAGCCTTGTAAATTTGGCTCAGTGTTCATTTTTCATAACCATATACCGTGCAAACAATTTTTAGTACTGTTCTGTCTAAAGTTTGCCCTCAAAATTTGTAGCTCAAGAATGTCACTAGGACTATCGTCAAGCTCATTTTCAAGTGCATTTTCATCAGCATCCCTGGACTAGCGTCAGATTACTGGAATAGTGTACTTGAACCATGATACTGCAGGAGATCTAGACCTCCTGTAGCAATGGGAACAGGTGCTAACAACATGATTATAGGAGTAAAATGACTCTGGCATTAGCTCACACCAAGCTGCCTTAGAACTGGTAACGATTTTTTTTATATGAGTAACTAGGACAGACCTGGTCCTAATTTAAACCATATGTCTACCAATAGAATCTGGACAAGCTTGAAATATTATTAACCTTTTCCTCAACTTGCAGAAAAGCAGCCCAAGCAATCTTAACTTTGGACCCTTGGCAACAGCACTTAAACTCAAGGGTCCCTTTGCAGTCTGAAGGATAATGTCTCCTGAGTAAGCCTTATGTCTTAAAGCATTTAGAGAATTCAAAAGTTTTCCTCTCGCCACATTTATTACTACCTCTGCTCTGTAGTCTTGCTTAGCTAATTAGAGGAGTTTGAGCTTTTAGTGACACTGATCAACAACTGGGACCACGTCAAAGGTTATTGTACCATCAAAGTCAAGCAAGGCCCCCTAAGTCAATGTATTGTAACAGAGTTGCCTGAAGACGGGGACTGATGTAAAAGTAGCCACTGATCAATACCTATGATCAACATGCCCTATTGAGGCCTTACTTATCTTGCATGACTAGACAAAGTTCCTAGAGGCCCGGAATAGAAACCTTATGATACTAGCGGCAGCATCTTTGATTATTTGACACCTCGACTTGCCTGGTATTGGACTATCAGGCCTGAGATGACCATAAAAAGACAAGTTTAATAATCAAGATGACTACCATTGTAGTTTTAGAGACCTCAATACTATACACATAAGGAATAGAAGGATTCTATTGATAAACCTGAGCATGTGCAATCTGAAGTTTTAAAACTGCTTAGAGCTTCGCGATAATCCGATATGAAAATACTAGTTGATTACATAATGGTGTGTTTCCCAAAAGCAATCAAGTGAACAATTTTACAAAGACTATGTTCAATGACCTGTTTAATACTCGAAAGTTATACACCTAAGCCTCGGCATATACAATCTTGAAGGCGGTGATAGCGATGTCTAACTTGGCCGGCGGTGTAGAGAGCCTTATTGTTATTGACAGCGATTTTGAGGGTCTAAATGAGGTTAACGACTTCATCAAGGACTGCTGCGTGCGACCTCGAGCCTTGTCATAATACTAACAATCGCCGTCTAAGAACTCTTGGCGACCAATGGATTTCTTAACTACTAGTACCAATTCGTGACACTAAGTTGATCAGTATTGAAGTCAAATGAAGATGGAAAATGATATGACGGGGGTGGTGAAGAGCTCTCGGAGAGAGTAGCGTCGGAACCAGTTTGTTACAATGAGTTAAATCCTGGACAACTCCTTGATCTTGAAGCTCCGTGAACTTTCATGCAGCACTCATCTTTCTACCCAGCTTGACAAAGACCACCAGTTTGAGAGCTCCTCAAGGTGTTCACTCTTCCCATCACTCATCCTAATTTCCTTTGAATTTGACCTCTAATGGATGAAATTACACTTTACCTTATGTCTTTATTCGGGATTTGAAAGAAACCTCACCTTCAAATTGTTTGATTGGTATACGAAGACAAATAGGATGGGTTCAAGGGTGAGTAAAATACTCAGGTAATGCGTTCTTTGAGTCTCAAATCGGCCTCCTAAATCCAATGTGACACTATGCCTAATCTCATTTTCGACCCTGGATCTTTATGAGAAATCTGCACATATGTGGGAATTCAACGTACGCATTTCGACTTCATTAACCCTTCATGAATATCTAAACTAGACTTTACGAAACCGACTCAAGAACCTGAACAGAGCATGTTCACATCATTCATGCATCTACATCATATTCATGCAATATTAACATATAAGGGGGAAAAGGATGCTCTTGTTCCATGGCCAAGAAACGATTTCGGTTACAAACACAAACATGGATCAGGATCCTGGACATCTAGATTTCTCAATCATTAATCAGATTACATACAAATTATCTTAGATGTTTTCTGGATCGTAGGAAAGTTAATAAAACTCATACAAGAACAGGTTTTTTGTTTTCCCTTTATTGAGATGCAGCATTTCAAGAATTGAATCCATTCAAAGGCTATCAAATTCTTGTAGAGTGACTTTGTTTGGTGGAATCAAATCGCCCACTGTACCGGTTCAAAAATTCGAACGCCCAAATTCTTTTCGTCTCCCTTGCCGAAGATCCTCATGTGCTCCCAAGAACCTTGAAATTCTTGAAATCCTTTCTTGACGTTTTGAGGGGAGAAAATCGCCTATGATCGAGAATGCCCGGTGAGAAATCCCAAAGAAAAAGGACCCACTGTCCAACGCTTTCTGCAATTTATAGGCTTCAATGAGTTACCTTTTTTGCTTCTAATGTTTTTTGTCCTTCTTTGCAAATACTCAAAAACTTTAGCTTTTCTTTTCATTTTGCATTTTTAAGTCCTTTTGCCTTTTTTGGTTTTGGCCTCTTTTTGCAAATTTTCCAAAAAATAGCAAAAATTAAGGTTTTTCTTTCAAAACTTCTTCTAATAATTTTTTTCATTTTATTTCTGTTTTTATTTTTTATTATTATTATTTTTATTATTTCAGCATTATTTTTTTCAGAATCGGCTTTTATTTATTTATTCCACTTATTTATTCATTTATCTATTTTTTTATTTTATTTATTTTCTTTTGGTTCAAAATTTTCAGATTTTAATTTTGTTTTATTATTATAAATTTTATACTTTTTATTTGGTTGTTAAAAACTTAAATGACTTTTGACCGTTTTTTCTCTCGTTTTCTGTTTCTGTTTTCTCATTTTTTTACGCTTTTTCTTTTTTCTTCTAAATTATTTTTTTTATTTTTTTGTTTTTCTTTCATCTCTTTTTTAGTTAATTTTGATTTTAGGACCAAATTATAAATTCATTTTTATTTTTTATTTTTTAGAAAACTTTTCAATGCCTTGTTTACGTTTTTCTGCTGTTTATTTATTTTTCTTTTTTTTGAATTTTTTTAATTATAAATCTAATTCATTTTTTGGAATTTCTTTATACATTAACCACCAAAATTTATCTGACATAATTGAGTGTTTACAATTATTTTTATAAATTTAAATTAAAAACGCTCCTGCTTTGTTTATTTTCAAAGTCGTTTAAACGGATTCTAATGCGGAGCAAGCAGCCTTCTCTAGTATCATATTTTAATTGCAAGGCGAATTGCAAATGAAGTTATTCTGATTTGGATTTTCCAAGCACGTGATTTTTAGAAAATTACTTTTTTATAACTTGTCCAAAAAAATATCTATTTTCTAATTTTTGAAATTTGTGAAGATTCTAACGGGCGGAAGATTCATACGGTTTACAGAGTTTTAACTTGTGCAAATTCAAAACACGCTAATACGACGGCTTGAATTTCACAAGCATGTGATTTTAGAAAATCGTTGTGTTACTAAAAGCCATTCAAAATACCTAATTTCTACCTAAAATCGTTTTTCTATTTTTCAAGAGATCAAGTCTCTCTTAACCTAACTATTGAATTTCTGAATTTCCCAAAGTGCACCAGGGGAATATTAGGAGCGATGATCAAGTCCTGTCGGTATTTTCCACAAACCTATTTATTTTCTACTTTATTTAAAGGGATCAAACATTTTCCAAGAATATCTAGATCAAACACTCGAGTTTAAGGGTACCGTTCTTGAATCGGCTAGGAGTGCCTCATACCTTCTCCCTACTCAGAACTCACTCAGAACCAGATTTTTCCCTCAAGTTAGGGTTTTTCCAAATGTTTTCCCTTAAAAAATAAATTTTGGTGGTAGCCTCCACGATCAAATTAAATTCTTTCTAAAAATTTTGTAATGAGTTAGATCATCTTGTTGTAATTGAGATTACGCGCATGACATAACTAATTTAGTTTCCTTAAATCTTTGGTTCATTTATATTTTGACATGTTATGCATGCAAGCCATTATATAATTTAGTAGGAAGTTGTAAAACCTTAAATTTTCCACGCAACTCCTCAATTTATCGTATCCATCATACACTTCTTTAGCCATAATCAATGAACAAATGGAATTTCAACATAAAAATTGGTTTGTGGACCATGATAATCCTCGAGACTAGTTAAGAGATCAAGTTTCAAATTATGATAACTTTAACACCGAAGAAGTACCTCAAAGACTCCCCGTAAGCATCATACCCCACCAGCAACCCTAAGTTAGGGAAACTCAAATTATACCCTTGAATTCCACAATTTCATAAACAAATTTCTTTCCTTCGCACCAAACTAAGAACTCCTTAATGATAAGAGATAAGAAATCTAAATTTTGTTTCTAAGTGTTTTCTAGAAAACCACTTAGCAAGAACAACTAGTATGGTGAGTATTGAACCAAATAAAGTCAAATAATTGAAAAAAAAAACAAAGATGCCTACATGCATGACCATGGATAAATAAGAGAGAATAAAAGTATAAGATTTTTTAAAAAAAAATTGCACGAAACATTCTTATCGCAGAGGAAGAAACCTAAGTTAAATGTAAAACGATCAAACATATGAGATGTAATTTAAGGTTAAAGTTTTTATAATGGTGGAAGCTCTCAATTCTATATCATAAACTTGGTGTTAAATAAGATGACAACCCTCCACTTTTTAACATATATATATATATATATATATATATATATATATATATATATATATATATATATATATATATATATATATATATATATATGTCGCAACCGTAATTCCGACGAGACGACGAACTCGCTAAAATTTTGAAAATGAATGGTTTGATCAATGGGTCAAGTTAGCCACCAAATTTTTATTTAAGGAAAAAGATTGGAAAACTCGACTCGAGGTAAAGATTTAGGTTCGGGAGTCGATTACGAGAGGGAAGGTGTTAGACACACCCTACTTTGGATTCAAGAACAGACCCTTGAACGAGTTGATTTTTGAAAATGTTTTGATCCCTTGATTAATGAGAGATAGATACTTGATGAGGTTGCCTGACAGGACTTGATCCGCTTCCTACGTATTCCCGTGCAATGGGGAAACTCAAGGCTTACGTAGTTCTAGTGTGTGAAGGCTTGACCTTCAAAAGTGTTTTGAAAGAATGTTTGAAGATTTCGCTATTTGAAAAACAGTTTTATTTTTGGGAGATCTTGATCCCACTCATACGCACAAGACCCGAGGCAGCGACTAAGGCGGCACGGGGACATACGGGCAAATGTTTGACAAGAAACCGCCAGCCCCATTTAAGAGCCCATTGCGTGAGACCTAGAATCCCCAAAATATTTAGGAAAAGATATTTTTTATTTTTGAAAAGGACCTCAAGTCCACTCATGCACAAGGCCCGAGGCTAAGGCGGCAGAGTAAAGGACCTCCATAACTTACTAAATGTTTTGAGCAGAGGTAAACCCGCTAGGCTCCCCACATTTGGAGCCCATTTGGTACGTGAGACCTAAAGATCCTAAAATATTTTTAAAAAAAATTATTTTCTTAAAAAAAAAAAGAGAAATACTTAGCAATTGATGCAGGTCATAAAAAACCAGGATATTGAGACAGTTGGAAGTTTAATGTAATTTTTAGCAATCATGGGATTTTTATGAGATTTTTATGAATTTTAGATTTTTTTATTAAAGCTTTTTTGTAATTTCCAGACATTTCAATAATTTTCTGAATTTTCTATATTTTGATTAATTTTTCCTGAGTTTTTATTAATTTTCTTCAAGTTTTTTATATTAATTTTCTAAATTTTTCTGGAATTTTTTATTAATTTTCTAAATTTTCTATATTTTTATTAATTTTCTATAGTTTTTATTAATTTTCTGGAGTTTTTTTTTATTTATTTTCTTTTTTATTAATTTTCTAAATTCTCTATATTTTTATTAAATTGTCCGAAATTTTTTATTAATTTTTAAATTTTCTATATTTTTATTAATTTTCTGAATTTTTTTATTATTTTTTTCTATATTTTTATTAATTTTGTGGAATTTTTTATCATTATTTTTTTTGGAATTTTTGTTAAAAATTTTTATTTTGGAATTTTTCTATTTTCTCGTGAATGGGACACGTTGATTTTGGCATTTCCTAAAGGCGGTATGGTCACTTCAAAGCGGCAAGGGGCATATTAGGGATTAACAGACCTTGGTAGGGGTATTATGGTAATTACAAGAGGCTGAACCTATGTGTTAAGAAGGGTAGTTTTGTTGGCAAAATAGTGAATGCGGGGTTGAAATCAAGGGACACCACACTTGATGTCACTATGGGCGACCACTGAGCAAACCTTTTGGCTATGCATTAGCACCTTCTCCTTTGTCTTCAACCTAGTTAATCTTGGTGCAGCCATGCACCCAAACACGCACGTCGGGACCGTGACGTTGTTTTTTTTGTTGGCCCTTTATAAACCACCCTACCCTAGGTCCCTAAATTGGGTCCAAATGGGTTGATTGTGACGTTATATCCTTGGCAAGAGTAGAGTGAGGCCTAATCCTAAGGCTAGGAGCTTGAAAAATGGTGGATGAAGCTCTCGTGGGTGACCATGAAGGTTAACAGGATGAATAAAGAACTTGTTTAAATTAAATATACACCTATTGGAGCCTCCTATTTATGTATGCTTCAGTGGAGAAGTGGCACTTGTGCATTGGGGCACATAAAGCATCCCAGAGCCTTGCTAATGGATTCACTCTCTCTAGTTCTTATGTGGCCCATTGGGTTCCTTCATAAAAAGCGTTCGGGCTACCTATACTATCAATCTGCATTAAGGGAGTTTTATCCTAGACTTTGTTCTCTAGCCATTCCAGGGACGCATACCTTGATCTAAAAATTTCAATTTAATGACCCAAAAGGTCCTGCTTTGATTATTCCTTTGAGCTCTTACGACAGCTCTCCAAGATCAACCTACTCTATACTTGATTTCGAGGGACGTCCTTTTAGAGGCCATAGTATCACCTGACCATTATTCATGAAGTTTATGGCTGATCGAGATGTGAGGCTAAGCTATGATTTAGGATATATATTT
The DNA here is from genome assembly GCA_026541065.1 of Canavalia ensiformis. Classification (NCBI taxonomy): domain Eukaryota; kingdom Viridiplantae; phylum Streptophyta; class Magnoliopsida; order Fabales; family Fabaceae; genus Canavalia; species Canavalia ensiformis. Next base: position 89,774 of record JAMKYM010000888.1, on the reverse strand, counting down.
TGTTTGGCTACATAACATGGCTTTTAGAGGCAGTAATAAGCTTCGAGGTTTTGACTTGATCACGAGTTTCCTGCGAAATGTGATCTTTTTTAAGACCAACTAGAATAATGAAGGATTCAACTTTCGAGCGTATGTTTACCTCATAGGTGGAGCTTCGTCTGCTTGACATCAAACGCGTCCTAGTATACCCGAGCTATGAATCTAGTGACATTTCAAATTTCTCTTTGACTACCAAATGATCTTAGGGCTCTAATCAGAATGGGAGAGAACGTGCGCTCTCGGGAAGGGATAATCTTTTATTATTGTTGCATGACGACTATGTTGCTTCTAAGTCGCCGTCATTCTATGGCAACTGGTGTTTTACAAGTCTATATGCTCAACATTCAAGGGGTGACTAGCAATAGATTGAGAATAAGCACGCTTCTAACCCCTGAATTCAACATATGGTAATACGAGGGTGCAATCTCGTAAGGTTTGGCTAACAACGTTTAATAACTCCATGCACAATATTTGACTTTATTGAAGATAAAAACAAAGCTTAACGGGGACCAGGGGGAATCCTCCTCTCCGTTTTCGTGGTTAACCACCGTTTATGCTAGAGTTCCATTACATTGCGTGTTTATTATCACAAGCACCATGTCACCTCTGTTATTACATAGGGGATTGATCCAATTTTGTCGATCATTATCCTGCATTAATGAGGATGGCATGACTAGAGATGAATTCGGTGTCCCATAGTCTACATGCATTTATCATAATGTATTATCAAGAAATCTTATACACAAGAAATCGAGACATTTTCTTGCAAGAAATGAGTCTCCATTTATAACCTCAATATATTTTATAATCTCAATGAAAATCGAACCAAGAAGGTTGGTATGCTTTGAAGGATACTAACCCTACGTGAACTCAATGGTATTCCCACCAAGAATTTGAGATCTCGACCTCTCCTCTTCCTCTTTTTTACGCCAATTTCAATGACGTCTTCGATGAGCTTCGTTGTTTTTATTTACTCTCGCATCGGTTATCGACTTCAACCCTCACTCTCTTCCTCCCTTTCCTTTCAATATGATTCTCAATTCTAACTGTTTTCTTGAATCCGATCGCGTTCAAAGGCTAATTCAAGATGGCAATTCCAAAAAATCTTAATGCTCCGTGAAAATAAACTCGTTTCTCCCTCCCTAAAAATCAGAACCTTCTCCAATGCATTTGCATTTTTATAAAGCCTGACCTCTTCCCTAATTCCTTTCTTACCCCTTCGCCTTTTGCCTTTTGATTTTGACCTTTTTTATAAATAATAATTTTTTTTTGGCTTTTTGATTTTTCTTTATTCCTTTGCAAATTTCGCATTTTTCCAATCTTATTAATTTTTCCAAAACCGAACAAAGATTTTCGTTTCTTTGATTTTTAAAAACTTCCTTCAGTACCTTTCCATTTTACTTCTATCTTCATATATATTTTTTTATTTTTATTTTGATTTTTTCTTTTTCTTTTTGTTCAGAATTTTCAGATTTTAATTTTGATTATTATTTATTAATTTTTTGTTGTTTTAGTTAATTTTTTTTGTTTTGATTTAGGTCAATTTCAATTGATTTTGATTTTGATTTTTCTAAGAACTTTTATTGTCTATTTCCTCGTTTTATCTCGTTGTCTTTTTTTTTTTGTTTTACGTTTTCTGTTTTTTTTTGTTTTCTGTTTTTTTTCAATTTGACTTACCGGAGCCTCAGTGATAATGGAGTGTTTTACGTTGTCTCTTTATCATCTTCCTGTGAGATAATACATGAAGTATTTTTAAACGTATTATCATGATAAGAAATGGTAAAAGACGTAAGCAGATTATGTCCGAGAAGTCTTATGATGACCTCAAAATCACCATATCCTCGGGATTACAAAGCATTGTGTAGTCATGCCTTGTTTGATTTGATTTTTTTTTTGTATTGCTTATGTTATAAGAAACTCATACTGAGGCCTTGACAACATAGGCTTCGAAAGTAGTAAATTCTAAACTAGGGTGGCCTGACAACATAGGCCTTAAAGTAGTAAATCTAAACTACATGGCAAAATTCTGACAACATAGCGCTCGAAACGGTAAATCTAAACTATAGCGGCCGACAACGTAGGCCCGAAATGCAATAAATCTAAACTACGTTAGCTGCTCGACAACATAGGCCCGAAAGCAAGAAATCTAAACTACGTGGCGGCCTCGACAACATAGGCCTGAGCAAGTAAGAATCTAAGCTACATGGCGACGACAACATAGGCCTAAAAGCAATAAATCTAAGCTACAGCTGCCCGACAACATAGGCCTAAAAGCGATGAAATCTAAGTTCTGGCATGACAACATAAAGCCTAAAAGCAATAACTAAACTACATACTGACAACAGGCCTAAAAGTAGTAAATCTAAGCCACATGCTCGACAACATAGGCCTAAAAACAAGAAATCAACCATACAGTGACTTCTGACAACATAGTAGGCCTAAAAAGTAGTAAATCTAAGCTACATAAAGAGTCTGACAACATAGGCACAAAGCAAGAAATCTCAAACTATATGTATGCGACAACATGGGCCCTTTAAAATAAATCTAAACCTACACGTATTGACAACACAGGCCTGCAAGAAGAATCTAAACTACAGAATGACAACATAAAGCTTAAAAGCAAGAAATCTAAAACTACAAATACCTGATAACATAGGCCTAAAAGTAAGTAAATCTAAACTACATGGCTACCACACAACATAGGCCTAAAAGCAAGAATTCAAGCTAAGCTGTCAGACAACAGGCCTAAAGGCAGTAAATCTAAGCTACGAAGTGGCCCACAACATGGCCCTAAAGCGTTAAATCTAAACTTAAGGCGGCCTTGACAACATAGGCCGAAGGCGGTGACCTAACTACATGGCTACCGACAACATAGGCCTAAACCAAAAAATCTAAGCTAAAAATGGCGGCCCACAACATAGGCCCTAAAGCATGATAAATCTAAACTATGGCGGCGACAACATGGTGCCTAAGCGAAGAAATTAAACTACGTTGGCACGTGAACATAAAGCCTAAAAGCAAAATCTAAGCTCTGAGGTGGCTGACAACATAAAGGCCTGGCGAGTAAATCTAAAACCTGATTGGGTCGGACGACATAGGCAGGAAAGCTTTTCAGTAAACCTAAGCTACATACAATGACAACATAGGCCCTAAAGAAGAAATCTAAACGACAAAGGTGGCACGACAACATAGGCACAGCGATAAATCTAACGATTCTGGCGGCACGACAACATAGGCTGCAAGTAGTAAATCTAAACTACACCTGCACTGGACAATATAGGCCTGGAAATGCGGTAAATCTAAATTACAAGGCTACGACAACATAGGCATGAAAGCAAGAAATCTAACCTCACGGCACACAACATAGGCCTAAAAGTAGTATAAAGATGCAATGTTATGGCTGACAACATAAAGCAAATGGCGAAAAATCAACGGGATGTAATACTATGGGTCTATTAACATAGGCCATGAACAGAATGCAATGATGCAATGCTTTAGCCCACAACATAAAGCCAATGGAGCAGAATGCAAAGATGTAATGTTATGGCCTCGACAACATAGGCCATTGACGAGAATCGCGATGATGCAATGCTATGGCCCGTGACATAGGCCATGAGCAGAATCACGGATGTAATGCTTTAACGACAAATACAACCCGTTATGAGCAAGAATGTAAAGATGCGATGCTTTGGCGACAACATAGGCCGCTGAGCAGAATGCAATGATGACAATGCTATGGCCGACAACATAGGCCATGAGCAGAATGCAATGATGCAAATGCTTGGTCGACAACACAGGCCGCTGAGCAAGAATGCAGGATGTAATACTTTAGCCAACAACATAGGCCATTGAGCAAGAAACGCGATGATGTAATGCTACGGTCCGGACAACATAGGCAGTGAGCAAGAATGCAGGGATGTAATGCTTTAGCGACAACATAGGCTAGTGAGCAAAGAATGTAAAGATGCAATGCTTTAGCGACAACATAGGCGTCAAAGAGCAAGAATGCAAGATCGTAATGCTATGGCCGACAATAGGGCCATGAGTGAAATGAAGGATGCAATGCTTTAGCCCCACGATATAGGCGATTGAGCAAGAATGCAAGGATGCAATGTTTTGGCACAATTATAGGCCCGGGAGCAAAAACGGAGGATGCAATGCTTGAAATTGACAATATAGGCCGAGGTAGTAAATGCAAAGCCACCTAATAAGAGTTTGGAGAAGAAAAAGCCTCACGGTTTTGTTTGCGAGGCTCTACCGCTTTCCTAGCAAATCGATCATATCCTTGAGTGAGCTGGACTCTATCGGTGTTTACCTTCTTTGATTACTTTGAGAGGCATATCTCAAGTGTAATGTCTTGCTTTAGTAAGATTTTTGGGGTCAAAAGAACTTGTCATTAAGGAAATTTCGACATAACTTTTTACTTTAGTAAAATAAGTTAGTAACGTCAATGAAAGAATCATTAAAAATGAGTGATTACATTCCTCATATACATTTGACAGAAGAAAATACAGTTGCGTGTGATGGGGGATTAACAAGATAGTCAAAGGACATAGGGTGTTTTTGCAACGAAATTGGTGAAAGCAGTTTTGGTTGGCGGTGATGTCTTAAGACGATTAGTCTAGTATTGTATTTTTACGATCTCTTCGTACATTGCTATCCCGCCTTCGAAAAGCCAAAATTTTGCCCCGGTTTATTCATCTTGTCTAAGGACCGGTTTTGAACCTCTCACTAGATCCATAGATATTTGCCCATTTTTCCCCCGGCATGAAACACAGTTACGATGGATTTTCCCAAAGATAGATGGAGACTGTCATACTACCCTTTTGTCCTCTTTAATTGTGAGTGTACGATCTTTTTGTTTATAAATGTCTAACCGCCCTTTGGGTTTTCGGTTTTAGGATGTTTCTTGTTTGAATTGCCTAACTTTTGCTTAGGCCTTTGATAATGGTTGACCTAACATGCTTTTCTTTCTTGTATTGCCAACTTTTGCCTAAGTCTTTGAGAGTTGACCTAGCGGGCTTTTCTTTCTCTGTATTGCCCTAGCTTGCTAGGTCCCTTTTGATGGTTGACCTAGCGGGCTTTTCTTTCTAAAAAGCGTAATACTTCTTCACGGATCCGGTGTGAGGTTAGGCAAATCTTTCCCATCCATGCCGCCCAAGATTAAGCGCCTCCCGAGAAAGCCTTCTTAACTGCAACAAGGTCCATGGCAACGTTGGAGACCATTTCCCTTGTAGTGCTTTTTCATAGGCAATAGCTTTTGATCACCAAATCTCCTTCTTGAAACTCCCGAGGATTGATCTTCTTATCGAATGCCTCTTCATTCGTTTTTGGTACAATTGGCCATGGCATACCGCTACAACCTCTTCTCTTCAATTAGGTTTAGGCGATCCATCCGAGCCCGGACCATTTTCGAGCTTCTTTCCAATTTGCTTTTATCCATCAGACTCTCGATAATGAGAATCTCGACCTCACCGGGAGTACGACCTCCATTCCATATACTAGTGAGAATGGTGTTGCCTTTGATAGATGTGTGGACGGAGGTCCCAGTGCCATGTAATGCATAATGGGAGCATTTCATGCCATTCTGTATGAGGAACCATTTTTGATTATCTGTGATGTTCTTGTTGGCGCCGACCTCCATTCATCTTTGGTCGGTATGGGGATGAGTTGTGATGTTGGATCTTGGGCGGAGGATCCGTCATAATTCGACATCATCTTATTGTTGAAGATTTGAGCCATCGCTCCTGATGAGCTTTTATCGGGTACTCCATATCTACGGACGCCTCTCTTCACGAATCACTACCATACGCAGTCATACTAGCATGTGAGCGGCCTACGACCGGTATTTTGTGAAATAGTCGATGGCGCGGCCCCAATATGACGGTGTCGGATGCCTTGGGCTCCCATGTCAGACTGATGACATCTATTCCCCACATGGCGAACGGCACATGGCGATAACACGTTCAATGACGCTGACGGCACATGGGATATGCAACGTAGAGCGACATTTTATGGCGGGTTTTGACGTGAGCCCAGACGGTCGACTTTCCATGGTCAACCAATAATATCCAGCCCCTGAGGATTTTTTCTTGCCATGGTACGTAAGTTGCATGGGTACCAAAAGACCCCTTCATGGGACATCTTTTAGAATTTTCTGCCTTACATTGCATCTACGCATCTGAGCGTAACCATATCGTATTCCTCTTGTATAGGACTTCTCCATTGAGGAAGAAACCTGCGCAACCTTCGTAAGGTCCTTCATGCTTTTCAAAATGGACGGCTGGGGTATTCTTTGTTCCTCAAGAACTGTCCGATGTCATGATACCATGGTTTTCCATCCAGTTCCACCTCTCTTGTTTTGACAAAATGCCGGTCACGGAACGTCTTTGGATGTGTATGAGAGGCATATCTTCTTCTTTATTCAATTTCAAACATAGAGGACAAGGTGGCAAGGCGTCGACTAGTTGATTATCTTCTCGTGGTATATGCGAGAAGGTGATCTCTCAAAGTATTCTAGTAGTTCATGGAGACGGGCCTGGTGCGGCACTGGCTTTGGTATTTGGTCTCCCATTCTCCACCGACCTGGTGGATGACCAAGGGGCTCTAGGTCACCACTGAAGACTTCTAGGCGTTTCACTTTAGCTTCGATTGCGGCTTTGAATCCCTAAGATAAAGCAATACTCCGCCATATTATTCGGTGCAATGGAAGGCTAGTCTCATGATGATAGGTATATATCTTTGTCTTTACGAGAAATATAACTCCTATCACCAAGTGGCCCATCATATCGACGACCATTCAACAACATCGTCCATTTCTCTCCTCTCATCTTTTCTTCTTCACCAAAGATCGCCATCGATCTCGTGAAATTCACGGTGCATGGCTGGTAGTCTTCCCAGCGGTTGTTGGGCTAAATATTCTGCTTTGTCTGCTAATCGCCTTTGATAGATTTCTCAAGTCACATATAGGATATCATATTCGAGCAACAGGCCATTTAGGCTACCTGGCAATCCGTCCGACATAACGCAGCTTCTCAATATGTACTTGATCGGATCCATCCCCTGGATATCAACCATGTGATGTGAAGATATCTTGTCTTGGGCGGTGTGTCGCCCGTGCCAAACGCAGAAGTTAAGTTCTAAGAGAGAGTATCTAGCTTCTCCGTTCATAACTTCTTGCTTAAGTAGATATTGCTCGCTCCTTTCTCCCGGGATTCATCGTGTTGGCCAGAAGCACGCAACCATTGACTCGTGTCTTCTTATCATAGATATAAGATCAAGAGGTCTCCCCAAAGAATCAAGCCTGTACCAGGACCTGGGTTAATGGAATATGATTTGATTTTCTCAAAAGCTTCTTGGCGAATCCTCATCCCAACTCATTGGGTTGATTCTTTAGCGATAGCTTAAAGATCGGCTCGCATGTAGGCATTAACCTGAAAATGAACAGAGAGATATAGTTGAGTCTTCCTGGGAAACCTCGGATCTCTTTTTTTCTTGCTTTGATTTTGTACATGTCTATAATTGCACGGGCTTTGTCGGGGTCAACTTCATGCCTTTTTCATTGATAATGAACCTAGGCAAATTTTCCACCTGACTTAAAGGTGCATTTAGCGGGTTCAACCGCAGCAATTTTCTCAGAGCTTCCTCAAACAACTTTTCAGACTGCGGGAGATGGTCGTCTTCAATCAACGGTTGCAATCATGTCATCCACGCACCTATCTCCCCTTATGAATCATGTCATGGAATAGTGTTACCATGGCTCCCTTGATAGGTTGCTCAGGCATTTTTCAATCCAAAGGGTATGACTTTGTAACAAAGGTTCCCCGGCCCTTGTAAAGGTGGTCTTTCTCTATCGTCTTGCCATCTTTAATCTGGCTTGCTTTGAGAAGCGAGTCCCATGAAGGAAAAGTAGGAGAATCGTGCGAGATTATCGACCGGCACATCGATGTGAGTAGTGATGGGGAAGTGCATCCTTTGGGTTGGCTCGATTGGGAGATCCCTGTAGTCTATGCACATCCCATCTTTGCCATCTTTTTTTGGGTGGACCTAAGATTATGTTACGACCAATTCTGGGTAATTTGCAACAGCTGCTAGTTTACACAACCGTCTTCCTTACTCTTCCGATCTTCGCATTTCCGTTTCATCCTTCTCACTTTTACTGATCGGGTGTATATCCAGCCTTTCATAGGTGTACTTTCAGGTTTCAATATAGGGAAGTATCTAGGCCCTGGCATGTTCCCGATAAGACCAAGTGAAGATATCACTATAGTCCTAGTGCTGAGATCAACCGCTCACGATCGTCTCCGCGATAAGCGTGCCTTATCTCGATTTCTTTATTTTCTTCTGGCCCCCAAATTGATTAAATCCACAGTCTGATGAGGTTCAATTGTTTTAGATTCACGTTCCACCAATCTCAACATCTCGTCGTGGTTCGCATTCAAATCCTCGCTCTTCGTCGACCAGGTCGTCAACACAACTGAAATCGCCTAATACAATACTAGCATTATCGTCACGAGGCGTTTCTGGATCGGATCTCGCGTGTTGGGTATGAGAAGAAGGAATAAGATATATATATTTGACAGGAGGAAATATATTGAGGAGTAGAAGAGAGGATATTTTTGGAGAATGCAACTGTATTTATTACTTGTCAAAAATATGTACAAAATGTTTATGTATAAAATTTTGTTATGACAATTACAGAATTACATTTGAACTGAACCAAAAGTGAGAGGTAGATCGAAAATTTCCCAATTGGCTAGCTTCTTGTCCGGGGGACAGTGGCATCACCAAATCTTCAAGAGTCGACGTCCCTTCCTTGTCTATGACCGCGATCATGCTTTGAAGTTTTCGGCTTCGGCACTTCGGAAACTTTGTGATATGTGGCACGTAGGACCTTGTTATAACTGGGTCTTACCGCTCTTATCCTCTTCAGTTGGTTGATATCCCAACCCATATCGCCGTCTATTCTTTCCCGTCGGCAATGGCCGAGATAAGCCGCCTTTATTTTGCCCCAGTTTGCCGCCTGGCTTGAACCCATTCTTTAGCATCACTCGGGCCATCATCATCAAAGCCTTAGGGGGCTGCTTATGATCAACCACCTCTCCTTCCTTTATAGTGGTGACATTGGCAATTTCCAAGGCTTGGAATTGAGTCTCCAGAGCCTCTTCTGCTGCCTCAATATAGGGAGGATTGGTGGGTTTACTGACCAAGTAATCCTCTTCCGCCGAGACGATGATTAGTCTATCGTCAAGAATGAATTTCAGCTTCTGATGCAGGGTGGATGGTACTGCCTTAGCAGCGTGGATCCAAGGTCTACCCAACAAGCAGCTATAAGCCGGCTGGATATCCATAATCTGGAAGGTTATGTTGAAGACAACTGGGCCGATTTGGACCGGCAGTTCTACTTCACCCATTACCTCCTTCTCGATCCGCTTTAAAGCTCTAACCACCATGGAGCTGGTTTGAGAGGAGAGCGGGTGGCCGACAAGGTAAGCCGAGGCATTACATTTAATGAAAGTGAGCCATTATCTATCAACACTCTGGCCAAGATATGGTCCATACACTTTAATGAGATGCAATGCCCTCACAGGTCCTACTTCTTCATCAGAATCTCGCGATCTAAGGAAAGTTATGAAGTTGTTTGCCATTGCTTGTCATGATTCCCTCGACTCATTCCACTGTGATGTTAGATTACTACGAGCCTCATTCAGATCTTTACAGAGCACCTTCACGGGCTCGAAGTTCATCATTAAGGCAAGTAGTGAGATTTTGGCGGGGATCCGTCACCTGTTCTATTATCAGATACTCGGGCTGTCTTTTATCAATTTTAGGAACCTGCTGTGCCTCATCCGAGACTGACCTTCTTTAATTCCTTTTCCACGCCTCCTTCGATCATAGCTTCAAGTCTGCTCCAAACTGGACTCCCTCCTTTTCTTTGAATGGCTCTTACTTCATTTCGTTTCTTCAAAGAAAAAGAGCGTGATGATCGCTTCCGGTCACTCCTCCTATTCCCGGCTGATGTTTGTTACTAATAGTAAGAGCTCTCCAACATATCCTTTTCAATTTTTCCTCCTTAACCTTTACATCATACCTCCAAGGCACCTCCTCGTTACCGTGGGTGACTGGAAGGGTCCCGGCACTTTTATTGTAACAGTCTCATCCCGTCTGACGGCGAGACCGACTTACTTCTGAAGCTGACAACCAGGGGTTTAGGATGCCCCGGGGAAGGATTCATCGACCATGTCCACTTCCTCCTCAATTTCAATGCACCTCATCCAAGGGTCCTGGCCCCATGAGCCATTGGTCGTCCCTCACACTAGAGCATCCTTTTCAAAATTGAGCCATTTAGCATTAATCAACTGACTGACCCTATGTTTCAGTTTTCAGTAGGAATGTCCCACTGCTCCTGGCAGATGGTGAATCGCACTTGCCTCCTGGATATACCATTTTGGATACGGAGGTTCTAACTAGCCTTATAGGAACCAAAGCAACCAAAGAATTTTGAATCAAACTGTGGCACAAAGCCCGAGTAACTCATCTAATGGGCCAAATTGCACTCGTTTTCCTAAGTATTGTTGGTTTTTTGCTTAAGGTAGGTTAGTATTTTGGTTCCATGGCATGCAGGTCATTAGGGAGGGAAGGTTTCGAGGTGATGGAACCGTGATGGTAGTATTTGGATGGAACTGAGCAGTGGATCAGAGGATGGTCATGAGCAAAGCTGGTGAGGCTACCATGGATACAAGGTATGGGGTATCATATTGGTAGGGTGTTTGGTTGGGGGGTGGTTTGATTTGATACACAGGTTGTGCAGCCAGCTTGGTCGGTTTGGATCCGAGGAGACATAGGGGTCTCGCTTCTTTTTCTTCCACGTGTATTATTTGCCGACTTTTCGTGCTCACGCGCGTCGACATTATGTAAATTCTTCCTGAGAGACCACTTTCTATGCTTCTCCTATCCAGTATGTCCGAGAAGTTAGCTTTCGCAGACACGCTTACCATCTTATCATAGTTAGCGGGGAGCGCCTTCCATGAATGTGCTAATCATCTCTCGCTCCACAGGGTGGCCGGACTTGCAAATGGCTAGCTCCCCTCTCCACCGCTCGAGCATATTCTTTGAAGGACTCATTTTCTTTCTTGATCATGTTTTGCGCTTGAGTCCTATCGAAGCCATCTCAATGTTGTACTTGTATTGCTTTAGGAAAGCATCGGCCAAGTCCTTCCATGATGAATATAAGACCTCTCTGAGCTCGGGTATACCACTGGCCGTCAGCTCACAACTCGTCTTGGAAGCAATGAATAAGCAAATTTTGTCATTGTGCGAGTGAGAGGCCATTTTTCTGCAATACATTGTTAGGTGGCTTCTTGGACAGCTAACTCCCCGGTATTTCTCAAATTCGGAGTCTTGAACTGGAGGTACGATGACATCTGGACGAGTGGCAGAGTCACGTGTCTCTCGACTATTCCATATCCGCTCCCTCGATAGGCCCTAACTCTCTCTTTCTAGATGCAGCCATCTCCCTCCAAGGAAGGCTTCTGGTCCGCCCATTCTTGGCCATGGCTCATTTAAAGTACGGGCCGCGGATGGGGTAAAGCATAAGGTCCCCCGGGTCTTGTAGCATGATCGCAGGATTTATCGACGGGGTTTATCGGATGAACAAGAACTGGGACAGTAATATGCAGGGATCTTCCAGGGCGTCGTGTTCATATGGGCATAGTCAGGGTGGACATTATATGGATATGTAGTTGATGGATTAACGTGAGGAGGGAAAGATGGGTTTATATGTGTAGTGAAAGGTGAGGGAAGTTGTTTGTGTTATAAGTGGCAGGGATTCAGTGTCAAGGTAGGCCGGGTGTTAGGGTGGTGGGTAGCCACCGTATTAGTGGAGGCAGGTAAGTTGGTGGGGTTGAGGCGAGGGTTGGAATGTTAAGATTCGGGGTGTGGGAGGTCCAGCAGAATGTTTGAAGCCGAGTCAATGGGAAGGGAGGTTTATTGGGACCTGCAGACATTATGGTTTTCGCAAACAAGATCCTTGAGAACCAGGAGGTTCATTGCCAAGTGGTAGTCCATACGGCCAATCTTGTTCGGTGACAAATAAGAGGCATAGATGTGGTGGCTGCCCCAGTGCCCTGCCTACTTGTCCCTCCGCTGCTTTTCAAGAGCTTCATGAGCTTACCACTGTCTTAATTCGCGACCACTACTTTAGCTCCTCATTCTATGCTCCACTTCACTCATGATTTTGGTTTTTGATCTCGGTGCTATATGAATGCCGGGGAGTCGTGAGTCCGCTATTGTGTTACCTATTTAAAAAATTTAAATACATTAATTAATGATAATAATAAAAGTTTGACTAAGCGATGAATACGGAGGGACCAGAATCCGATTGTGTGCATCTTTCGTGCTTTGAGCGTTAAATGGAAATTAATGTGGAATTGTAGAGAAGAGTCTGTTTTATTCAAAATAGATGATGTCTATTTTACATTTTTTCATCTGCTTGCAAGTACAATATATTTTTTCATCCTTAAGACTAGGTCTTTACAAGTTTGAATGAAAATCTACTTCAGCTGGGGTGTGAGGATGAGATGCTTCCGCCTTTCTGAGTGATTGCGGTATCTCTTCTATGGCCAGATTTGCAGGCAGGCCAAACTTGAAAGATCTCGATCTTAGTGTTCAGCCGTATCTTTATACCATCCGCTTTTTGTATGTCCTTTCATGCCCTTTTGTCGAGATCCTTATGATCTCGAGGACCTTCCATTTTTCCTTATTTGTCTCATCCTTGCCGTGCTATGAGTAGGCCTTCGATCGGTCAAGCTTCGTCTCTCTATCCTTTGCAAAAGAATTCATTCCTCTCCTCTCGTCACACCGTCCGCCTCTACTTGAACTCTCCTTTTGGCGAAAGATCCATTTTTCTTCTCGAGTTATCGCGGACCTTGGCCCTTATTTGCTCCAAGGCACCTCTCAACTGCGATTCTTGGGAGTGCGGCGTCCCTTTCTTGTGCTCAGGTCGAAGCCTTTGTTGGCCGCCCGCAAATTCATAGCACCCGAGAAGCACGCTCTTGTTCCCCTTTTTGCTGCTCTCTCGACAGATTTAAGAGAGCTTTATTCACTTCTTTGCCTTCTCTTCGCCACGCAATGCTTTCTTGTCGTTCTTTCGGTTCTTCCCTCCAAATTGAATGTTTCTCTTGGTCATAGCCTCTAGCTTCTTTCGTGCTTTTGATGATCTCATCTCAAACACCGCGGATGCCGATCGATCTTCTGCCCGAGGAGCAGTGGCTCGAATCTGCTACCACGTTGTTGCACCCTTCTCCCCGACCCAATCGCTTGTATTCTTCCCAGCGTCACAGCTTCAGACTCCCAACCTCCTTCCCTTTACTGGGTGACCCCCTCCCATGCCTCTCGGACCTTACGGAGGCTTTCGCAAAGTCTCCTTCATACTTCAAGTAGAAAGGAGTCGACAATTCATCGGACGGGGGTGCTTTAATAGGGTAAGCCATTGCTCTCGCCCCAAGATCGGGTTATAATTGATACAACCTCTAGCTCCCATGAGGGGTACATTCGGGAACCCCTTGCAGTGGTAGATGACCTCAGTCTTCGTTGCCACGAAGGTTGCCATCTAACCTGGTCTTCGGTTGCTCGGCGAAACGGGAAGACCATTCGAGGTTGCTCATCTCGTTTCACCGGTAGTTCAAGAAGTCTGCTATGGGATGTTGTGTCTTCGTGTCCCTTTTGAAAATGTGAGCGGTGATCCATACGAATAACACAGGTAGGCAACAAATCAATCTTGTTCTCTTCTTCTCATGACAGAGTTCAGCGTGCAATAAACATCCGCACAACATGGCTCGCCACGGGATTTTCTCGCTTATCTCTTTTGGCTAAGAAGATATCGATCGCGCTCGTATCGACTGAAGTCGTCTATGTAAGGGAAAAGTACTAGCCCATAGATGGTAAGGGCTAACACGTCCATGTATATAGCCCACCGATCGTTGTCGGCTAAGTGTTGCATATACTTTTCCGTAAATTCTCTAGTGAACCCTTGACTTGACCCTTTGTCCGATAACCTCGCCAAACGTTCCCGCTCCGTAATCCCAGAGCTCAGTGCGGCAGCCCGGAAAGAGGAATGATGTTCTAGGTATTGATACGACCTGGTTCCCTCCAATGGCAGATCCAAAATTCGCTTCGAACTCCTCTAGAGTGGGAGCCACTGAAAGTCCGAGAATGTGAAACACCGAGCGAGCGATCATAATATTGCACCATGGCAAGTAAGGGCTCCTTCTTGCACTTGAACTTTTAAAAGCCTCGCATGTTGCCATACTTTTTGGTGAAGGCCATTTGCTGGATACCCGATAACTTGTTTGCAAACACCTCTAAACCGCCAAGTTCGCTATTTTGACGCCGATGCGTCTCTTCTTCTTCAACTGCTCGTATTCCACATTAATTTCCATTTCACCCTCTTTTACGATAGTCACCGAGAATCTGGTCCCTCGAAAGAAAAAGATAAAAACAAATATGTTAGACTCTAAATGAATGACTATTAATGCATGGTATATGCATGAAGACAATAAATATGGTTACTCCTACTATCTTCTCTCCCTCTTTCTTCTTCTGGTTATTTTTCTTTCTTCTTCCTTCTTCTCTCTCTCTTTTTGTCCACTTTTCTTTCTTTTTCCTCATTTTGATTTTCCTTTTTTTCAAAAGGATTTTTCTCTCATCTTTCTTTTTGTCTACTTTTCTTTTATTTTCTTCTCTCTCTCTCTCTCTCTCTCTTTTTGTCCACTTTTCTTTCTTTTCTCTCTTTTTTGTCCACTTTTCTTCTCTTTCTCTTCTTTTTTTGTCCACTTTTCCTTTTAAATTTAGAATTCTACAATCGCAGGTAAATAAAGTCTTACGTAACCGATGTCGTGTAAATAGTGGCGTGCCCTCCTCGTGTCCTAGAGTAGGTGACCCGTCCTATGGATCTAGTGGCTTTTAATGCATGAGCCTTTCCAAGGTAGGTTGTAATCCTAGGGTATAAAGGTCACTAGAGCCAAGTTCCAAGTCCATAATGCTTGCCACAACAAGTAGAAGTAGCCACTAGTTGCGGGGCATTACGAATAGGACGCACTCTAGCCGGGATTTTCATGATAGCCATACAGACGAAGCCCCAAGATGACACCACTAGATCCCTCTAATCCCGGGCAGCACTCGTACCCGGCATAGGGCCCCACTCATGATAAAATGTAATGCATGGAGGGCACTTTATTTTGGGATACCCGCAATTGGGGAACTTGTACAGTATATATAGCAATTTATTGTTTATCTATCCTAGGTGTAGAAAGAGCAAACAATAAAGCAAGAATAAATCAACAAATAAATAACATGCAATGATTAAATCATGTACATAAATAGGAAAAGGATCAAATATAAAATACACTCAAATAAACGGGTTTGACTTCTAAGTGTCCTCATGGAGTCGCCATCTGTCGCAACCGTAATTCCGACGAGACGACGAACTCGTTAAAATTTTTAAAATAGAATTGATTTTGATGATGTGAAGTCGCCACCAAATTTTTATTAAAGGGAAAAAGATTTGGAAAAACCCTGACTTGAAGATGAGATGCTAAGTTCGGGAGTCGGTTACAAGTAGGGAATGTGTTAGGCACCCTACTCGCCCATTCCGAAGAACGGTACCCTAAAACTAAGTGTGTGATTTTGAAAATGTTTGATCCCTTAATTAATGTGAAAATAATTTGGCAGAGGTTAGCCCGACAGATTTGATCCCGCTTCCTATATTCTCATGGCAACGGGAAACTCAAGGCTTACATAGTTTAACAGAAGGCTTGACCTTCTAAAGTATGAAGTGCTATCATTCAAGACGTTATCATAAAAAAGGTTCATTTTTGGGAGGGATCTTTGGTCCACTCATGCACAAGATCCGAGGCGGCTAAGGCAGCACAGGGACCCATATGAACTACTAAATGTTGAACAGCAGGTAAACCGCCGGCCTCCCCATTTAGGGCTATCAGAGACTCTGTAATCCCAAAAATATTAGAAAAAATATTTTTTAATTTTGAAAGAGACCTCAAGTCCACTCATGCACAAGGCCCGAGGCGGCTAAGGCAGCAGAGGGACCTATACGAACCACTAAATGTTGAACAGCAGGTAAACCGCCAGTTCCCCATTTAGAGTCCATTGCGTGAGACATGAAAATCCTGAAATACTTGGAAAAAAGATTTTCAAATTTTGAGAATGGAAATGATTTGCAATTTAATGTAGATCCTTGAATAAAAGAGAGCTCAAATTTCATTTTTTTTTTTACTTTTGGGGCAATTGGAACAATTAAGGGATTGTTTTGAACTTAATTAGGAATTTTAAGTATCTTAACATTTATTTAAGAATTTTAGAATTTTTTATGACTCATTTAGAAATTTTTAGAATTTCATGAATTTTTATGCATTTTTTGGAAGTTTAATTAATTTTCCTATTTCTGTAAATTTTTATTAAATTTCTTATTTTCTATAATTTTTTATTAATTTCCTATTTTCTGTAAATTTTTATTAAATTTCCTATTTTCTGTAAATTTTTATTAAATTTCCTATTTTCTGTAAATTTTTTATTAATTTCCTATTTTCTGTTAATTTTTATTAAATCTGGAATTTTTATTAATTTTATGTATTTTTCTGGAAATGTTCATTAAATCTGGAATCTTATTTTCTGTAAGTTTTATTAAATCTGGAATTTTTATTTTCTGTAAGTTTTATTAAAGGGCAGAATGGGGATTAATGAAATTTTCTAAGGGTAAAAAGGTGATTTTGGGGATAGGGGCATACTGGGAATTACAGAAATTCCCAAGGGTATTGTGGTAACTGATGAGGTGAGGATAGGTTGGGTATTTGTGAGTTGTTTGGGATATTTAATTTTGGGGTATACCGGACAGATGTGAGTGTATTAAATGGAAAAGCCAATGGTATGGCGGTAGTAATTTGGTGGCACTTGATCGTGGTAGGCATTATGGAGGATGTGAGAGGGCAAATCCGGGCAGTCTAAAGGTGAGGATGACTCCTTCATGGCTTTCATGGCTCGTGGGCTGGTTTATAGGGCTCGGCTTGCAGGCTTGGACATTTGGGAAAAGGAAATTTGGCTCCCGGAGTGGTTCGAACTTGAGACCTGAATGTTGAAATGCCTTAAGCAATGCCACTGAACCATCTTTTACGCTTTGGTTTTTGGTGGTTTTTTTCTGTATATTTGACAGGGCGACGCCCAAGGGGTAGGCTGAGAGAAGAATTTTAACCCCAGGGCACCATGCAGCTCATAGGCTCGCCTTATTGTATGATGTTTGTGCATTTGATAGGAATAATAGTCTTATTTCCTGTATTGAGCCTTTCCACTACCCTTATATGTATTGCATCCTATCCACGTAAGGGACACGATCGTGAGGTGGCCAAAGGTGCATATCCAATCGTTTAAACCTTCTTGATTTGGCCTTCATGTGAATCCATACCCATAGGATCTTGAGGTCGAGCATCAGGGACACATGCAAGCAAAAATTTGGGAGCATGACATCCCACATTTGTGGCCAATTAGAGGGTTGTATTCGCTCCTTTCATTGGCAGGAAACACACTTCAACATCTATTCTAAACAAAACAGGGGATCTGCATGGTTGGTGTGGGACTATTCCTAATGATTGGAAGCCTAGCCTTAGTCTTTATGGCTCGCCCAATTGGAGTAATTGGTGTCTCAGTTCCTAGCCTACTGCTTGTCAAACAGACAAGTCTCCTTACTCTGGACAAGTCTTATCTCTGCCCCACCTTCCCCGTTTGTCTACTTCGTCGTAATGCAGCACTATATTCTCCTCTTTTGGTGAGAAATAAACTTGATCGGCTTATATTCTTCTGCCTATAGCCCATTTCTTTTCTTTAAACAAGAGAACTACAACCTTTCGACTACAAATGCACCCCTTCCTACTTTATCACAAGCCCATGTGCAAAGACCATTTGGTTTCGCCTTCCTCGAAATTGCTAATGAATCTTGGTTTGTTACTACGGCAAGGTTGGGACCTAAATTCTCGATGAGATGATGGTGATGTAAAGGTTGGGTCTTCTTCCTAAGGCACAATCAACAACAGTATATGCGTGCCTAACTTCTGGACGTCGATTTGACTCTATTTTCACGCTCTGTTTCGCACAATCTTGGTCGAGTTGGCTTTTGGGATCGTCGGTTGACGGCCTTATGCAGACCATGCGCCTCTAAACTAAGCACACCGAGAAGCAATGCTATCTATCTTCTGGGAATTTGGCGATTAATGATTAGTGGGATGTTATTATGGTGAATGGCTAACCGGAGCTCCTTATGATTGACTAAATTCCGGGATCTTGATCCTTATGAAAACTCGACACACATGCAATGGACATCAAGAATTACCTCTCAATTTTATCAATCTTATAGGTATACCCTAATCAAGATTATGGAAATGAAAACAGAGCAACCATATCGAATCACAGGGAAACGAAGACTCTTCTTCCATAAACGAGTGTAGTTTAATCTCACGAATCCAAGATTGAATTTCTAGATATCCATGCTCGTCAAACATTACATCAATCATAGGCGAATAATTTCAGCAAACATTCCACAATGAATTAAGAACTTCTTACAAGAGGAAACGCTACATTTCATCCTATTGATCTATATATTTCGAGCACAGAATGTGTTCAACATGCATATGAATCATAGCCATGCTAACCTGTTCGAGGAAGCTTGACCGCGTCTCTGCACTAGTCCAATATTCAGACTCTTCAATTTTCGTCTTCCCTGCGCTACGAGCTCTTCGAATTTTCTCCTCGATGCTCCAGAGAAATTAAGTTGTCTATATCCCAAAAAATGCCGAAGCCCTCTCCCATTACCTTGTTTCTCTTTTATAGCTCTCAGAATATCACCCCTTACCCTTTTTGCTTCTTTTTCTTTCTTTTAAAAACGTTTTTTGTTTTCTCCCGCTTTTTGCTTTGTCTTTTTCCAAATTTTTGTCCTCTTCTGTGACTTTTACAAATTTCTTTTATTTTTTAATTTTCAATTTTGGATATTTCGAATTTCTCAGAATTTTAATTTTATTTCCCAAAATTCCATTTCAATTTTTTTATTTCATTTCTATTATAAATTTTTTTTCATTTATTCTTTTTCTAATTTTTGCTTCTTTCTTTTTTTTTTCAATTTTTATTATTATTTTTTATTATATATTTTTTTATTTTAATTATTTATTATTTTTTCTTATTTTCGATTAAAACTTCTTTCAATAATTTTTATTTTTGTTTCTGTTTTATTATTTTTATTTATTTTTTATTATTATTACTTTTATTTTTTATTTTCATTTATTTTTTAGTTTCAGTATTTTTCAAAAATGCTTTTCATTTATTTTGTTCACTTATCTTTTGATTTTTGCTTCCTCTGTCTCTATTTATCTGTTTTTCTACTTTCTGTTTTTTATTTTTGTATTTAGTGTAAGCTTCTTGTTTAATTTTAATGGTTGGGGTCTCGAACATAAATGGTGTTTCGATACTTGCAACCTCAGTAATCTCTACATGCCACCGCTACGCAGACTTGCTACCGCTACCCTGCCACCTACATCCTACCCGGCTACTTGCTACATGATACTTGCAACTTGTAACGTGCTACTTGCAACCTGATACCTGCTACCTGCAACCTGCAATCATCTATGTGGAACTTGCAACGTATTACGTACGACCTGCCACCTACTACCTTCAACCTCCAACCTGCTACCGGGTACCTACAACCTGCTACTTGCTACCTGATACTTGCAACCTGTAACCTACTACATGCCACCTGCTACATGCAACCTGCTACCTACTACCTGATACTTGCAACCTCGTAACTCGTTACATGCCACTTACTACTCAGGACCCGCCACCCGCCACTTCACAACCCGTTACCCGTACCAAGTTTACCTTTCTACCACTATACAACCTCGATACCGCGCTACTCGCAACCGCAATCATCTATTCCGAATTTGCAATGTACTGTTCACAACGTGCTACTCGCAACCTCGCAACACATGCTACGTGCTACCTACAACCTACTACCTGCTACTTGCTACCTGTGACTTGAAACCTCGAACTCACATGCCACCTACTACCTTTTGACCAATGACCTACTCCGCAACTCGTTAATCAAGTACCCGCTATTTGTAACCCGCAAATCATCTATCTAGAACCTGCAACGTATTGCCTACGACCTGCTACCTTCTACATGACACCTCTATCTGTGACTTGCTACCTGCAATCATCTACCTACAACCTACTACCTGCTACTTGCTACATAATACTTGCAACCTGTAATGTGCTACATGCCACCTGATACTTGTGACCTGCTACCTGCTACCTGCAACCTGCTACCTTCTACCTGCTACTTGCAACCTGATACCTGCTACCTGCAACCTGCAATCATTTATTTGGAACCTGCAACGTATTGCCTACAACCTACTACCTGCTACCTGCTACCTACAACTTACTTGCTACTTGCTACTTGATACATACAACCTGGAACATGCTACATGCCACCTGCTACCTATGACCTGCTACCTGATACCTGCAACCTGCTACCTGATACCTGCAACCTGCTACCTGCAAGGTATTCCCTACGACCTACTACCTACTACCTGCAACCTGCAACCTCCTACCTGCTAGCTGCAAGGTCTTACCTGCTACTTGCAACCTGTAACCTGCTACATGCCACTAGCTACCCTTGACCTGCTACCTATTACATGCAACCTGCTACCTGCTACCTGCAACCTAATACCTGCTACCTCTAACCTGCAATCATCTATTTTGAATTAGGAACGTATTGCCTGTAACCTACTACATGCCACTTGCTACCTCCAACCTACTACCTGCTACTTACTACCTGATACTTGCAACCTGCTACCTGCTACATGCAACCTCCTACTTGCTACGTGCTACTTGCAACCTGATACCTTCTACCTGCAATCATCTATGTGGAACTTGCAACGTATTACCTACGACCTGTTACCTGCTACCTACAACCTACTACCTACAACCTACTACCTGATACTTGTAACCTCGAATCTTCGCTACATGCCACACGTACCCGGACTCGCAACCCTACTTACAACTCCGCTACCTCGCTACCGCTACGTTCTCTACTCCGGGTACTTGCAACCTGCTATGTGGAACCTGCAATCATCTATCTGGAATATGCAACGTATTGCCTACAACCTGCTACCTGCAACCTACAACGTAATGCCTACAACATGCTACCTCCACCGCGCTACTGTAACCCCGCAACCTCGCTACCGCTATCTAAAACTTACTATTGCTACTCACACTGATACTTGTGACCTCGTAACATGCTACATGCCACCATACCTCGCGAGTCATCACCGAACTCAAGCTACAACCTACGAAGAACCTCGCTACGTACAACCTGCTACCTGCTACTTGATACATACAACCTACTACCGCTATCATACCCGAGCACTTGCAACCAATTCACCGACATGTTGTGCTACCTGTGACTTGCTACCTGCAACCTGCTAATTCCTACCTGTTACTTGCAACATGTAACCTGCTACCTGCTTCCTTCTACCTCCTACTTGCAACCTGATACTTGCTACCTGCAACTTGCAATCATTTATCTTGAACCTGCAACGTATTTTCTACTTAATTGCCATTTAACGACTACCAATTAACCCGTAACTTGCTACATGTGACCCCGCTACTTGCACTCGCAACCCGTCGCCGTCCACCCGCTACCTACAACCTCCTACCCGCTACTTGCACGTTGGGATATTGCAACCTCCGTAACCTCGCACATGCCACCTCGCTACTTGCATTCTCATACCGCTACGTGCTACTTGCAACCCGATACCTCGCCATCACCCGCAACCCGCAATCATCTATCTAGAACCTCGAACGTATTACCTACTACCTACTACCTGGCAACTCTCGCTACCGCTACCTTCTACCGCTACTCAACCCTATATTTCACTGCAACCCGCAATTATTTTTCTGAACCTGGCAACGACAATGCTTACACCGCTACACCGGTACCAACAACCCAATCAAGCCACTTGCTACCTGCCACTTGCTACCTGATGTGAGCACCACCATTAAGGGACCAACCACTAGGTCAAGGGCCAAGAGAATTTAACAAGAGGTGGAAGCATTACTTCTCAAAAGGAAGGAATATCAAGAAGAAATGTCATCCATGGATTTATCATTCAAGGAAATCAGGATTTCAAAATTTTACTTAGGAAGAATAAACTTAAATTAGTAATTTCAATTTGATTGTATTTTTCTTTAACTTGTAAAAGTAGGATAGTTTATTCCAACATTGGGGATAAGATTAGACTTTTTAGAATAGGAATAGGCTTAGCTTAAGGGCTTGGTTGGCTAGGAGTTCTCATACCCACAACCAAGTAGCCCCTTCCCTTTTTCCTATAAATAAGGGCTTAATGTAAGCAAATGGCACCTTTGGTCATTCTATACTATTGGAATCCGAGAATTCTCGAGAGCAACTTTCTCTTCTTCTTCTCCTCTGCTTGCTCTGACCTCATACATGCCACTGCTACCCGCACGTGCTACTTGCAACTGATACCGCTACCGCAATCATCTATGTGGAACTTAAAATGATTACCTACGACCTCGCTACCCACGGCTACCTACAACCTCGCTTACCCGGGCACGCTACCTACAACTCAAGCAATTGCCACATCTCCTACTGGACTTGCAACTTGAATCCGCTTCATGCCACTCCGCTACTGCCACTCACAACCTACTACCGTATACTTGCAACCCGTAACTGCCATGCCACACGCTACTCCGACCTGCTACCTGCTACCTACAACCTGCTACCTGCTACCTTCTACCTAGTACTTGCAACCTGCTACGTGCAACCTGCAATCTTCTATCTGGAATTTGCAACGTATTGCCTACATCCTGCTACCTTGCAACCTGCTACCTTCAACCTCCTACTTGCAACCTGATACCTGCTACCTGCAACCTGGAATCATTTATCTTGAACCTGCAATGTATTTCCTACGACCTGCTACTTGCTACCTAATACCTTTAACCCGTAACTTGCAAACCAGTTGACCCGCTACCGCTGCCTCCTCCTCTTCTACCTCCTACTTCTGGAAACCTCGATACTGCCACTCCGAACTGGAATCATATATCTTGAAACTCCGCAATGTATTTCACGACCTGCTACTTGCTACTCGATACCTTAACTCGTAACTTGCTACTGACTTGCTACTTGCTACTTGCTACCGCAACCCGCAGAACTCCGTCGCTCGCTACCCGCTACCTACAACCTCCTACCGCCCACTGCACGTTGATACTTGCAACCCGTAACCCGCATGAGCATGCCACCGCTACCCGTGACCTCGTTACTTGCATTCTCGCTACTCCTCACGTACGCAAGGCTACTGGCAACTTGATACCCGCTACCTCGAACCCGCAATCATCTATTCCGTGAACCTCCAACGATTACCTACGACCTCGCTACCTGGCAACCTGGCTACCTTTCTACCGCGCATCGCTGAACCCTTTCATACTCGTAGTCGCAACCTGGCAATCATTTATCCGAACCTCGCAACGTATTGCCTACTTAATTGCCACCCGCCATCACTGCTACAACAACCTGACCCGGCCACTTGCTACCTGGATACTCGCAACCTCAAATCGCCATGCCACCTGCTACCTGGCGGACCTACCACCGCTTCCTCCGTTACCCGCATCCCGGGTAACCTACCTCGCTACTTGTTACCTTATACCTGCATTACGGCAACCCGCAACCATTTATCTCGAACTCCGCAACTTAGTGCATACGACCGCTACCGTCACTCGTTACTACACTGATACTTGCAAATCAGAACAACGTTACATGCCAATTGCCAATTAAGTGATCGCTTTCCTCGCTACTTGTTATTTAACCTCGTTACCTTCAACCTACCCGCAACTTGCTACCTCGATATCTCAAGCACCGCAACGATTGCCTGACACCTGGCCCCTACTAATACCAGAATTTGTTGTAACCCACACAACACCAGACCAAGCTACTGCCATCACAACTTCCACGTCACTCATTGCCATACTCCGATACTGAACATGTAACCTCCTGCTATACGCCACTCGCGCACTGCGGACTAGCTTCTCAAGCCTCGTGAACGTACATTTGCAACCTGACATCACTACCTGACACTTACTACTCATAACTCCTGGTAATCATCTCATTCAAACCTGGTGAACGATATCATGACCGCTACCTTTTCTACCTGGCTACTTGTAACTGACAATTGCTACTCCTAACAAACCCGCAATCATTTATCCGGAACCTCGCAACGTATTGCCCACTTAATCTCGCAACCTATAACCTGCTACCTTCTACCAACAACCTACCTACCACATGCTACTTCTAATACTTCTGAACCTCAGAACCTTCGCCTATGCAACTCCGCTACCTCGTATTCTGTGGACTCCCGTACCTCCGCAACTTGTTACCTCACTACTTGCCACCTTCAACCTACTACCCGCCGGCTACCTTCACCGCTACTCAAGTAAGTCGACATGCTACCTGCAACCTGCAAGATGCTACGTGCTACCTACAACCACCTACCTGCTACTTGCTACTTGAGACTTGAAACCTCAGAATTTGCTACATGCCACCCGGCACCAGGACCTGGCTACCGCAACCTCGCTACTTGCTACCTGCTATCTACAACCTACAATCATCTATCTCGAACCTGCAACGTATTTCCTACGACCTGCTACCCTCTATCTGCAACCTGAAACCTGCAACCTGTTCCCTGCTACCTACAACCAACCCCGGCTACTTGATACTTGCAACTCAGAATCCCGCTACATGCCACCTCGCCATACTCAAGCACTGCCACTCGCTACCCGAACCTGAGACTCCAAGACCCAAGCAATCATCTCTCCTCGAACTTCAACGATTGCCTACAACCTACTACTACACCGATACTCAGGACTGTCACCGCTACATGTCACCCGTTACCTCGCTGCACGGCAACTCCGTTACCTACTACCTACAACATACTACCTCGGCTACTTGCTACCCGATACTTGCATACTCCGAACTGGTTGCATGCCACTCACTCAGGACTAAGAGTCAACTCGTTACCGCAACCTCGGCACTCAAGCATTACCGATACTTGCAACGCAACCCATTACATTCCACCCGCTACCTCGGACTCGCTACCTCGCTACCTCGCACCGATACCTCGCGCCTCCGCAACCCACCGCTTCCAACCTCGCATCTTGTAATCGTTACATGCCACCTCGCAACCTCGCCACCCAAGCAATCTTCATCAAGATCTTGCAACTTGATACCGCCACCCGCAACCTCGCAATAATTTATCTCGAACTCCGCAACGTATTGCCTACTTAACTCCTACCTCACTGCTATCGCAACCCCAACCTGCAACCTCGCAGCCTCGCTACCGTTACCAACAACATAACCGCCACTTGCTACCGTAGATAAATGAAACCTATAATCCGTTACTACACCGTTACCGCTACTGCCACCGCTACTTCCTACCCGCAACCTCCGTTACCGATACCCGGCACTGATACTCGTTACCAGAACCCGCTACTCCGAAACTCGCTACTGCCAACAACCTCCCGCCACTTGCTAATCGATACTTGCAACCTTTAACTCAAGAATGCAACCTGGCTACCGGACTCTATCACTGGCCTCGCTACTCGCTACCTCGCACCATACTGCAACCTCCAATTGCTATTTGCTACTCGGGCAGATGTGCTACCTCGCAACTCGCATTCGCTACTGCGCGCATTTTCTTACCCGCTACTTGCAACTTGATACCTCGCTACCTGCAACCCGCAAATCATCTATCCGGAATTTGCAAACGAGTCGCCACAACCTCGCTACCTGCAATGATGAACATGCTTACGTGCTACTTACAACCTACTACCCGCTACGTGCCACCCGAGACTTGAAACTTGTAACCTCGTTACATGGAACCTGCTATCTACAACCTGCAATCACCTATCTCAACCTCGCGAACGAGTGCCTATGACCAAGCACCGCAACCTCGCTACCGCTACCTACAACCTACCGCTATTGTTACTGATATTGCAAATCAGAATCGCTAAATCTACCGAACCTGGCAACCTGTACCGCTACCTACAACCCTATCTCTAACCTCAGAATCTCATACTTCAACCTACTCCATGATACATGCCACCCGTTACCTGCCAAGACTGATACTTACAACCTACACCTACTTTTTCAACCTCGCTACCTCGCTACATGCCACCGCTACCGAACCTCGTACCGCCACCTCATACCGTCCTCGCTACCTCCTACTCAACTACTGATAATTCTACCTGCTACATGCTACCTGCAACCTCCTACCTGCGACCTACTACCTGCAACCTACTACATGTAACCTGATACATGCTACCTACAACCTCCTACCAACAAACTGCTACCAACAACCACTCGCCACTTCGTTACCCGATACTCTCTGTAACGTGTAACCTCGCTGCATGCCACCTCGCTACGTGTGACCTCGCTACCCGCAACCCGCAATCATCTATCTAGAACCCGTAACGTATTACGTACGACCCGCAACCGCTACCGGGCCATTCGCAACTCGCTACCGGTACAATCACATTCGCTACTTGCTACTGATACTCGCAATCTTTGAACTCGCTACATGCCACCAAGACTGCCACCTCACAACCTACACTGATACTTGCAACCTCAAATCGCTACATGCCACATGCTACCTGTGACCTACTACCTGCTACCTACAACCTGCTACCTGCTACCTTCTACCTAGTATTTGCAACCTGCTGCGTGCAACCTGCAATCTTCTATCAGAAATTTGCAACGTATTGCCTACATCCTGCTACCTGCAACCTGCAACGTAATGCCTACAACCTGCTACCTGCAACCTGCTACCTGCTACCTAAAACCTACGACCTGCTACTCGCTACCTGATACTTGTTACCCGTAGCGCCTACGCCACCGGCCACCTGCCACTCGCACCTGGTACCGCAACTCCGCTACCGCTACTGGTACCGCAACCTCGCTACCGCTACGTATAACCTTCTAGCAACATTGCTACCGATACTTGCAACCCGTAACATGCCGCATGCCACTCGCGTTACCTGGGTGACTTGCAACCTGGCAACTCGCAACAAAGAACTCCTCAAGTCAGTTGCTACTCGTTATTGAATCCCAGAATCTGCCACCGCTACCTTCAACCTCCTACTTGCAACCTGATACCTGCTACCTGCAACCTGGAATCATTTATCTTGAACCTGCAATGTATTTCCTACGACCTGCTACTTGCTACCTGATACCTTTAACCTGTAACTTGCTACCACTTACCTGCTACCTGCTACCTCCTACCTTCTACCTCCTACTTGCAACCTGATACCTGCTACCTGCAACCTGGAATCATTTATTTTGAACCTGCAATGTATTTCCTACGACCTGCTACTTGCTACCTGATACCTTTAACCTCTAACTTGCTACCCGTGGACTACAATTACTTGCACTGCCACCGCACCGCAACTGTTGTCACTACCGTTACCTACAACCTCCTACCAGCTACTTGCACGTTGATACTTGCAACCTGTAACCTGCTACATGCCACCTGCTACCTGTGACCTGCTACTTGCATTCTGCTACCTGCTACGTGCTACTTGCAACCTGATACCTGCTACCTGCAACCTGCAACCATCTATCTGGAACCTGCAACGTATTACCTACGACCTGCTACCTGCAACCTGCTACCTTCTACCTACTACTCGCAACCTGATACTTGCTAGTTGCAACCTGCAATCATTTATCTGGAACCTGTAACGTATTGCCTACGACCTGCTACCTGGCACCTGCTACCAACAACCTACCTGCCACTTGCTACCTGATACTTGCAACCTGTAACCTGCTACATGCCACCTGCTACCTGTGACCTACTACCTGCTTCCTGCTACCTGCATCCTGCAACCTACCTGCTACTTGCTACCTTATACCTGCTACGGGCAACCTGCAACCATTTATCTCGAACCTGCAACGTAGTGCATACGACCTCGCACTCAACCAACCTCATATCTCGCACGGCAACCTACAACCTCACCCGCCACCGCACTTTACTGGATACTTGCAACCTCCGTAACCAACATGCCACCTCCTACCTCGCGGACCAAGGTCACATTGCTACCTCGAACCCACCTTCAACCTACCCGCTACTTGCTAGCTGATATCTATTACCTGCAACGTATTGCCTACGACCTGCTCCCTGCTACCTGTAACCTACAACCTACTACCTCGCTTCAGGACTTGCTACCTGCTAGCTACAACCTACTACCCCGTTTGTCATACTGATACTTGCAACATGTAACCTGCTACATGCCACTCGCTACCTGGTGGACTCACACCTGGCACCCGCAACGTGCTACTTGCAACCTGATACCTACTACCTGCAACCTGCAACGTATTAGCTACGACCTGCTACCTTCTACCTGCTACCTGCAACCTGATACCTGCTACCTGCAACGTGCAACCTGCAATGATTTATCTGGAACCTGCAACGTATTGCCTACTGTCGCAACCGTAATTCCGACGAGACGACGAACTCGCTAAAATTTTAAAATTGGATTTTTATTGATGATGTGGAATGCAATGGGATTGCTTGTTTAGGACAAGCAACATGAAATGAAATTGGCCTATTAAAACAGGCAAAGTAGAAGAGAAAGGCTCGTTAGGACGAGCTCAGTTGGGTAAAACGGGCCTGTTTGAGGCAGGGAAGCGTGCAGGAACTAATATGTAAGATATGTACAAGGTGGCCTGACACTATAGGCCGGAGTGCAGAAAACTAAACTTGAATGTGCAGAAAGAGAAACTTGATGGTGGCCTGACACTATAGGCCGTGATGCAGAAAACTAAACTTCATGAGGCCTGACAACATAGGCCATGATGCAGAAATGTAAACTTGATGGTGGCCTGACAACATAGGCCATAATGCAGAGGTGTAAACTTGATGGTGGCCTGACAACATAGGCCATAATGCAGAAGTTTAAACTTGATGGGAATCCCGTTGTTGACGGAAAAATGCAAATGAAATCCTGCTGTTGCCAGGATGAATGCAAACCTGCTTGACAGGTGAACAGAAATTAAACATGTTTGAAGTCCTGTTGTTGACAGGAGAATGCCAATGAGATCCCACAAGCGTCGGAAATGCAAATGAAATCCCGCTGTTGCCAGATAAATGCAAACCCGCTGACAGTGGACAAAAATTAAACATGCTTGAAGTCCCGTTGTTGACAGAAAATGCGAATGAGGTCCCATTATTGCCGGAAAATGCAAATGAAATCCCGCCGCTGCCGATAAATGCAAACCTGCTTTGACAGTGGACAGAAAAATAAATGTGCTTGAAGTCCTGTTGTTGACAGGAGAATGCAAATGAGGTCCCGCTGTTGCCGGGAAGATGCAAGTGAAATCCTGCTGTTACCAGGATAAATGCAAACCTGCTTGACAGGTGGACAGAAAGATAAACATGTTTGAAGTCCCGTTGTTGACAGAGAATGCAAATGAGGTCCCGCCGTTGTCGAAGATGTAAATGAAATCCTCGTCGTTACCAGATAAATGCAAATGAAATCCCGCTTGACAGATATGTGCGTAAATAAAATTTGATGAGGTCCCGTTGTTGACAGAGAATGCAAATGAGGTCCCGCCGTTGCCGGGAATGCAAATGAAATCCCGCTTGTTGCCAGATAAATGTAGACCCGCTTTGACATGTGACGTAAAAATAAACATGCTTGAAAAACTCCCGTTGTTGACAGGAGAATGCAAATGAGATCCCGTCGTCCCGAAAATGCAAATGAAATCCTGCTGTTGCCAGGATAAATGCAAATGAAATCCTGCTTGACAGATATGTGCGTAGAAAGTTTGATGAGGCCCGAAACATAGGCCATGATGCGTAAAATTAAAAGGCGGCCCGACAACATAGGGTCCTGAAAGCAAAAGAATCTAAAACTATGGCGGCCCGACAACATAGGCCTAAAAGCAAGAATCTAAACTATGGCGGCTCGACAACATAGGCCTGAAAGCAAGAATCTAAACTAAAAGATGGCCCGACAACATAGGCTCCGAAAGCAAGAATTAAACTAAAAGATGGTCCGACAATATAGGCCCGGAAACAAGAATCTAAAAACTAAAAGGTGGCCTGACAATATAGGCCTGAAAACAGTAAATCTAAACTATGGCGGCCTGACAACATAGGCCTGAAAGCAGGAAATCTACACTAAAAGGTGGCCTGAGAATATAGGCCTGAAAAGCAATAAATCTAAACTAAGGCGGCCTGACAACATAGGCCTGAAAGCAGTAATGTAATGATGCAATGCTATGGCCTGACAACATAGGCCAGCGAGCAAGAATGTAAGGATGCAATGCTTTAGCCTGACAACATAGGCCAGTGAGCAGAAATGAAGGATGCAATGCTATGGCCTGACAACATAGGCCAGTGAGTAAGAATGTAAGGATGCAATGCTATGGCCTGACAACATAGGCCAGTGAGCAAGAATGTATGGATGCAATGCTATGGCCTGCCAACATAGGCCAGTGAGCAAGAATGATGCATTCTACCTTGCGCTTGAAGGTTTTTTTTTTTGGCACTTGATGATTATTCTTTGAGAAAACTTGGGGCACCATATCTTTCCCCACTTTAAAATATTCCTGACAATTGAGGAATGCCTTGATTTGAATGAAGTTCGGGCGAATATTTTGCCCCAGTTTAGGCCTTGATGAGATTGAGGATGAGCTTGACTTGAATTTTTCTGGGCAACTTTGCCCTATTGAGCTCGATTGGAGTTTGAGGAATTGAGGATTGCCTCAGCTTGAATTTTCTCGGGCATATATTTGCCTTAGGTTGAACTTGATTTTAAATCTCTCTTGGGCAAATGTTTGCCCCAGTTTGGACTCGATCCAGAATCTGAGGATGAACCCAAATCGAGCTTTTGTGGGCAAGTGTTTATTCCAGTTTGAACTTGATTTTGAGGATGACCTCAAATTAAATTGAGTGGGCAAGCGTTTGCCCCAGTTTGAGCTTGACTCAGAATTTGAGGGTGACCTCAAATTAAAATTTTTGGGGGCAAGCGTTTGCCCCTGTTTGGACTTGATCCAGAATTTGAGGGTGACCTCAAATTGAATTTTCGTGTGGGCAAGTATTCGCCCCAGTTTGGAAGTCCTTTAATTATGATCAACTCAGGAAATTTTACCGAGGTCTTAATTAGTTTTTGAAAGATGAGTTATGAAATGCTTGAATGACAAAATGCTTATTGCGATGTTTGAATGAATGAAAAAGAATATGGTGTTTGTGATGCTTGGATGCATGCAGAAATGATGTGGGTTCTTATTTTGATGCTTGAAATAATTATTTGATGAAACAGATGCCTTGAATGAATGCAAACCATGAAATGGTGTAAAATTTTGTTTCTCTTGATTTTTGATTTTTCTGACACCTTCTTCCTCGACAACCCTATAGTGGGTGTGAAAGGTATCAAGAATCAAGGCGAGCTGGATTGACTCAGTCTCTTGGTTTATTGGTCAATTTGGAATCTTCTTCCGGATCTTTGAGATCCAACGGTGGTCAATATTATTGAGTAAGACACACTCCTTTTTGGTGGTATCATGGCTGGTAGGAAGATGAATCTTCGGGAAACAATCCTGTCGTGTTGCAACGATTGAGGATTCATCCAACCTGTCATAACTTTTCAAAATTAATCCTTTTTATTTTTTACATTTTTCACACCTTTTTTGGCATGTGCGCTATTGAGGTGTGCGAAATGATTCTGGATGATTAATGAAAAATATAGAGAAGGTTTGCAAAGGGTGTTTGAGGTAGTGTACTTGAAAGGAAAAGATGACGAAGATGTGGGTTCGATTGCCCAAATGGCACCTTTTGATGAAAAATGCCAGTGCTGCTTTTCATAATCTTGATTGCCAAATTAGCCAAACTTGAGAAATGGAAAAAATTTTGCCCCTGTTTGAAGAAGATATGAGGTGCAGAAGTGTCATGTTGTCTTGGGATTCCTGTATTGACCTTTTTTGCCTGGGTTATTCTTTTGAGTTTTTAACCCAGCAGGTCTTTTGTTTTGCCCCGACTTTTGCCTAGGCCGCCTTACGGTTTTCAACCTAGCGGGCTTCGTTTGATCGTGCTCTATCTTTTGCCTAGGTCACCCTTCGGGTCGACTCTAGCTGAGTGCTGATTGTGCCCTAATTTTGCCTAGGTCTTTTTGATGGTTGACCTAGCGGGCTTTTGTTTGATCGTGCCCTAACTTTTGCCTAGGTCTTTTTGATGGTTGACCTAGCGGGCTTTTGTTTGATCATGCCTTAATTTTTGCCTAGGTCTTTTTGATGGTTGTCGACCTAGCGGGCCTTCTGCTTGATTGCGCCCTAACTTTTGCTTAGGTCGCCCTTACGGATTTTCGATCTAGCGGGCCTTTTGCTTGGTTGTGCCCTAACTTTGCCTAGGTCTTCTTTGATGATTGTCGACCTAGCGGGCCTTCTGCTTGATTGCGCCCTAACTTTTGCTTAGGTCGCCCTTACGGGTTTTCGACCTAGCGGGCCTTTTGCTTGGTTGTGCCCTAACTTTGCCTAGGTTTTGATGATTGTCACCGCTAGCGGCTCTTTATATGATCCCCGATTTTGCCAATTGTTGTTGGAAACCGGCAAGACCTTTTCTGATCATGACTTCGTTGATTCATTATTTTGAACTTTTAACCCTACTTTTGCCTGGATTATTTTTGGCTTTTAATCCAGCGGGCTTTTCTTCTTCTTGAATTTTATGCTTCGACCTTGATTTTGCCTGGATTATTATTTTTTTACTTTAATCCAGCGAGTCTTCTCCTTTTTCTTGAATTTTGTGTAGTTGAATATTGACCTTGCCGGGATCGTTTGGTTTCTAATTCAGCGGATCTTATTTTGCATCCCTGATTTTGCCTGGATTTAAACTTGATTCCAGCGGGATATTTTATTTGACAAGACACTTTGAATAGGGATCTAGAATCCCTGGTTGTCATTTTGCTTCCTCATTGGGCTTTTTTTTTCTTTGAGCTTGATTAATTAGACGTTCAAGATTATTTATTACAGCACTTGCATCCTCACCAATTGGTATTTATTGTTTTGGTATAGGAATAAGAAGTGGGCTAAGTGATGAAAAGGAAGGGTAAAATTTTTAGAAGTAAAGCTAAAGGTGTAAGGCACGTGCTCAAGAAACACGAAAAATGTAAATTTTGTATTATTCATTGAGATTTATTTACAAAAGGTTAACTTTGAAAAGTACGACAATTCCTGGATGAATATCCTCAGTTTGTACAAGACGCCTGTCGTGTCCTGCCCTCCTTCTTTCACCGTCGACGGGCTCTCATGATTTGGCAACGGATTGTTTTCTGTATTAGGAGCAAGCCTCCCAAAATCCAGCCATTTTGCATCAATCAGGCTTTGTACCTTTCGCTTTAACGCTAGGCAATCTTCAGTAGAATGACCAATAAATCCTGCATGGTAATCACATTTGGCGTTTGCATCATACCATTTAGGATATGGTGGCTCTTGAGGTTTCAAAGGATAAGGCGCAACCAACGAGTTTTGGATCAGCCGAGGTAGGAGCTCAGTGTAGGAGATTGGGATAGGATCGAATTGGACAGGTTTCTTCTCCTTTTTCTGTCTTTGATTAGGATTCTAGCTTATGGCTTGTGTTTGGGCCGTGTATGGTGTTGGTGGCCGGACTTGTGTCGCGTAATTGTAAGTAGGAGAGTATGGTGTTTGGTAGGTGGTAGCGATGTAGGGATATGGTGTGTAAGGTGTGTATGGTGTATACGGTGGTGGCCGGAAGCCAGTTGGACCATACTGTGCCATTTGAGGAGTGTATTGGCCTTGATTAGAAGCTACATTATAAGCGTCACCTGCCCTCTTTTTTTCTGTAGAGGCGTCAACTGTCTCTGTGGCGTTGTGCGTGATTCTTCCTCGACGCATGCCACCCTCGATCCTTTCTCCAATGATGACGACATCAGAGAAGCTAGGAGTCACACTACCAATCATCTTGTCATAGAAAGGATCTTGGAGTGTGTCAATGAACATGTTGGCCAATTCCTTCTCGGATAGGGGAGGTTGTACTCGAGCGGCTAACTCCCTCCATTTTTGAGCATACTGCTTGAAAGTTTCATCCCCATTTTTGACCATATTTTGGAGTTGGGTTCGGTCAGGAGCCATCTCCAGGTTGTACTGATATTGTTTGAGGAAGGCCTCAGCCAGATCCCTCCATGAATGGATGTGGGTCCGCTCTAGCTGTATACCAGAATAGGCGCAGCCCCGCTGTCTGCCTTGAAAGAAATGGATGAGCAGCTTCTCATCGTAGGTACATGCAGACATCTTCCTGCAGTACATAGTAAGGTGTTTCTTTGGACAGCTGGTTCCTTGATATTTCTCGAATTCAGGAACCTTGAATTTGGGAGGGATGACCACATCTGGTACTAAGCACAAATCAGATGCATCTTTGGCTTCATAAGCGTTTCCCTCAATTGCCCGGATCCTGTCCTCTAGACCCTTCCATTTTTCTGTATCCTCAGTTGAAGGATGGCTTGGGTATTCCTCAGGCATGTGGTAGGGATGAGAAGATGGTATGTATACAGGGCGAGACCCTTGGGTGAACATAGGGTGCGTTCCCCCAACGGCTGCTTGGTAGGCTTGTGAGGTGGTGTTTGGAATGGCATAGGGGATGCCTATGGTGTTAGAGGGTAGGTTGTGTGTTTGGGTTTGTGTTTGGGCTTGTGTTTGGTTGTATGTGGGTGCATGCCCATGAGGATACCCATAATGAACTTCTCCGATTTGCGGAGACATGGTTAATGGTGGAGGGTTTTGCGAAGTGAACCCAGGAGGATATGACAGGTCAGTTGGTTCTTTCGGCAAGGATTCCGTCGCCTCCTTCTGTTTATACTGTTGGATGGCCTCCATCAGTTTGGCCACCTGCTCCTTTAGAGTCTTGACCTCATTTCTCAATTCCTCATTTTGTCTCTCCAGCTCATCCATGATTCTTGATTGTGCTCGAGTTCTATAAGGATGCCGAGGAAGCTGTCTTTCTCTAATTTTTCTGTTAAAATTAAAATTAATTTTTGAGAAATGGTTTGAATGAAAAAAAATCATGATTGATAAAGATGTTGATGCAAAATGAGTATGAATGTGTGGAACGATTTTTGAAATCTTTCTTTTTGATGATAAATTTATGAATGGATGAATGCATGCTATGCACAAATAACTTTAGAGGCTTTTGACTATTTAAAAATAAATCAGAGTTGCTTTATTTATTCATCCTTGATTTTTAACAATTTTATGTTTTTAGGAGTTTTGGTATTTTTTATTTTACTAGAAAAACCTTTAGTTTTGTTTAGAAAAATTTTTTAGTTTTGCTAGAGTTTTTCTAGAAAGCATTCTTTAGGCTTTCGAAATTTCATTTTCTCTCTTTTTGAATCTTTTTAATATTTTTAGTATTTTCAAAAGATTATTTTCCTAATTTTTTATTTCTAAAACGTCTTTTTAAGTATTTTTTTTTTTTTTGGAGTCTTTTCAATATTTTCAAAATATTTTTTTCTAATTTTTCCTAGGAATTTCCTCTTTCTATTTTGGTTTTCTTGATTTTATTTTTGTATCTTCCCCAATTGTAGCCTTCAAATCCCTTGTATCTTGAAAGGAGTATGTTTGCCCTCTTTGCTTCTTGTGGGGGTTACCTGTCCTAAGGATCTATGGCTTTTAATGCATGAACATTTCCAAGGTAGGTTGTATTCCTAAAGGTATAAAGGTCACTAGAGCCAAGTTCCAATCCACAATGCTAGCCACAACAGTAGAAGTAGCCACTAGTTGTGGGACATTATGAATAGGACGCACTCTAGCCGGGATTTTCATGATAGCCACACAGGACGTAAGCCCCAGCGTGACACCACTAGATCCCTCTATCCTAGGCAACACTCAGACCCGGGTGTAGGGCCCCACTCATGATAAATGCGTATGTAATGTACGAGGGCACACAAGTAATTGGGATACCTGCAATTGGGGAAATTGTACAGATATATATAGTAATTTAATGTTTGTCTATCCTAAGGTTTGTACAAAGAATAAACAAACAGATAACAAATAGATAAACAGTAATGGATCGTGCAAATAAACAGAGAAGGGATCAAATATAATACATACTCAATCAAACAGGCTTGACTCTCTAATGTCCCCAGTGGAGTCGCCATCTGTCGCAACCGTAATTCCGACGAGACGACGAACTCGCTAAAATTTTGAAAATGAATTGTTTTGAATTAATGTGGAGCCGCCACCAAATTTTTATTCAAGGGAAAAATATTTGGAAAAACCCTGACTCGAGAATGAGCTTCTAAGTTCGGGAGTCGGTTACAAGTAGGAAGGTGTTAGGCACCCTACTCGCCCGTTCCGGAGAACGGTACCCTTAAATTGAGTGTGTGATTTTGAAAATTGTTTGATCCCTTTAATTAGTGTGAAAATAAACTTGATGGAGGTTAGCCTGACAGGACTTGATCCTGCTCCTACGTATTCCCCGGTGCAATGGGAAACTCAAGGCTTACGTAGTTCTAGTTCGTATTGAAAGCTTGACTTTCAAAAGTGTTTGAGGAAAGAATATTTGGTTTATGAAGGCTTGACCTTCGAAAATGCTTGAGAAAATCTTAAAGATTTTTGTTTTGAAAAAGTTTTATCTTTGAAAAGGATCTTTGGCCCACTCATGCACAAGGCCCGAGGCGACTAAGGCAGCACGGGGACCTATACGAACTACTAAATGTTGAACAGCAGGTAAACCGCCAGTTCCCCATTTAGAGCCCATTGCGTGAGGCTTAGAATCCCAAAATGTTTGGAAAAAGATATCTTTTGTTTGAGAAGGGCCTCAAGTCCACTCATGCACAAGATCCGAGGCGGCTAAGGCAGCACAAGGACCTATACGAACTACTAAATGTTGAACAGCAGGTAAATCGCCAGTTCCCCATTTAGAGCCCATCGCGTGAGACTTAAAGATCCCAAAATATCAAAAGAGATAGAAATAATTTGTAAGGGACATCAACCTTTAAGTAAAAGAAAGCTTGAATGTAATAAAGGATTTTTCAATTTTTACTGTTTTTACCATATTTTCAGAAATTTTCTGTATTTTGTAAATTTTATGAAATTTTAAATGTTTTGTTAATGTTTATGGATTTTCTGAAATTTTTATTAATTTTTCTATTTTTTTTGCAATTTTTTATCAATTTCTATTTTTTGGAAAATTTTTATTAATGGGAGGGCAAAATAGTAATTTCTGTGGTAGGGGCAATTTGGTAATTCTGGGTTTCCTAAAGGGCAATTTGGTAATTTTATGCTGGAGGGGGGATTTGGAATTTCCTGAAATGTTAAGGGCAACTTGGTAATTTTATGCTGGAGGGGCAGATTTGGAATTTCCTGAAATGTTAAGGGCAATTTGGCAATTTGACCTTGGGGTTTTATGTAGAATTTTAAAAGGAAAACATGCTACCAGGGGTTCGAACCCGCACTCTATGGGTTATGTACAGAGCGCCCCACCACTGAGCTATGTGCCTAGTTGTATACTGAGCGCTTCGAATTAATTTTAAACCATGTTTGAGTCATGAAAAGATTTTGAAATTTGAATTGCAGCCTGCAGGGATCGAACTCAGGTTCAGGGGTACGTAGACAGCATGCTTCACCGCCCAACTATGCCTAAGCATTTGTCATAATCCTATACTACTAGATTCGTATAGGGAGTTCCAGCTGAATCATCTTTTTACGAAAAGGAAAAATGGCGCAAGGGGATTCGAACTAAGGACCCAACACTTGGGAGGAAATAAGTAAGCCACTAAGTTGGACTGCCCACTTGGCTTTAGTCTTCACAGTGAATTAATTAATTTAGTTAAAAGGGTATCACATGCATGTCAAGGGTTGCATGGCCAGAAGCTTTGATACATCAGAATCTTTGAGTCAGGCCCGGGAGCACACCTTGTGTGGCTTGGGATCTTTTAACAGTTGTAACCTTCTCTCATAACTCCTGACCCCACTCTAGAGCACCGAGTTTGGCCTCTCCCAGGCTTTGACAATAGCGACTTTCTTAAGATGCAATATAGTGAAACCATTTTGATCAACCAGACTGTTATCCTCACCCAAAGAAACTCATGGCAATAGAACTTTCAGATCAAACTTGGTTAAAATGAATAATTCAAATTCTGAAAATATTTCAGAATCTGTGACACAGTTGAACTCATCTAAATGACCGGCGTTGTTTCCTACCACATTTTCCAGCAGCTTCGGGTCTTCAATCAACGAGGCAAATACTTCATCAACAACTTCTGCATCCCCATGCTGAACATATGGCAGCAGGGTTTGCATGGAGAAAAATCAACGTCGTTGCTAGACACATTATTTTGTCACGTTAAGCCTTCCACGTACAGATATAGGAACAAGTTTCTATAAGCTCCATAGAGAATAGCAATTTGCATGGGTACAGTATCAACCCGAAAACTCCAAGATCCAGTGGATCGAATACCACTGAACACTCCATGATGGTCCATATTGAAGGCGAATGAATTCATTTAATCAATTCAATCTTACTACTGAAGGGCGAGACTACGTTGCTATTCTTATCACATGGTCGGATTGGAACCATGAGAGTATATGAGCGATCGCACGTGTGTTTAATCAGGCTATGTATATCATTTTTCAAGATATACTATGAACTGCAGATCGTAGCTCAAGAAAATCTTACGTCTCTTAGACCCGATTGCATAATATCCAGTTTAAACGACCGAACCAGCATGATCACGATGAATGGACGAAAGCAATCAATTCATCAAGATTACAAAGATTTCTTGTCGTTCTAGAGGCTTGTTTCTGAACAGTAAAAGCTAACCAAATCTAGAATGTAAATCAATGAAGAGTTA
The DNA here is from genome assembly GCA_026541065.1 of Canavalia ensiformis. Taxonomy (NCBI): domain Eukaryota; kingdom Viridiplantae; phylum Streptophyta; class Magnoliopsida; order Fabales; family Fabaceae; genus Canavalia; species Canavalia ensiformis. Next base: position 50,756 of record JAMKYM010000888.1, on the reverse strand, counting down.
TACATGAACTAACCTCACACTTCACCAAATGATTGTGAATGTAGAAAAAATTTTATTTGCTTGGAAATGAATTCTTTCTGCAAGTCTTGTTGCTGATCTTCTCAAGGTCAACACGATGAAATCTCTGAGAACTATTTGAACCAGAGGAACCAGAATCGCTTCTCCTTTTTGTTGGTTTTCCTTTGCCCAAGAAATCGATCCTCTCTCCCCTGTGTCGAAATCAAGAATGCAACGCCACCCTGCCTTGTCAACTTGGTGCCCCGTTCCTCAATCCATTCCTCAGGCCTTTTTTAGTGAGAGTCCTCCCTGAAAAGATGATCTAGAGGAATGCTTGAAGCCTCCCTCCAGCCTCTGGAGCCGCGTCTAGATTCCCCCTCCTCCTTTAAAAACTGTTCCTCCTTTTTTTGTTTCTGCCCTTTTGTTTTTGTTTTCTTAATTTTTATTTTCTGTTAAATTTCTGTTTTTTGTTAAATTTCTGTTTTCTGTTAAATTTCTGTTAAATTTTTGTATTCTGTTTTTTTATTCTGTTTTCAGATTTAAAATTCCCATTAAATTTTCATTTTTATTGAAAGATTTTTCTGATTTATTTTAATAAAATTTTCTTTTTTCTTTTTACTGTTTTTTAATTTCCTTTCTGTTTTTAATTTGTTTACTATTTTTTTTGTTATTTTTTGTTTTTAATTTGTTTACTGTTATTATTTTTGATCCAAGTTTACTTTACAAAATGATCTTGTTTTTTTTCTCTTTAAAAAAAAAACAATTTCATTGTCTGTTTTCTGTTTTCTGCTTAATTGTTTATCTGTTTTCTGTTTTCTGCTTTTTCTATCTATTTTCTTCTTTTTCTTGAATTCTGATTTTTATATTTAGTTTCTTGATTAATTTTGATAATTGGGAGCCTCGGACATAAATGGGTGTTTACACCTACGACCTGCAAACTGTAACCTGCTACCTTCTACCAACAACCTACCTACCACTTGCTACTTTATACTTGCAACCTGTAACCTTCTTCATGCCACCTGCTACCTGCTACCTGCAACCTGATACCTGCTACCTGCAACCTGCAATCATCTCTCTGGAACTTCAACGTATTGCCTACAACCTACTACTTGCCACTCGATACTTGCGACTAGTCATTACATGCCACTCAAGTACTCATTTCCAACCTCATATCACGGCAAATTAAGATTTACTACCTACAATTTACTGCTACTTGCTACCTATAACCTGGTTATGTTTGCCACCTCACCTTCAACTCAATATCGCAACTTTTAGTTGCTACCTTTTACTTGAATCCTGTAACCTGCTACCTGCTACCTGCTACCTTCAACCTCCTACTTGCAACCTGATACCTGCTACCTGCAACCTGGAATCATTTATCTTGAACCTGCAATGTATTTCGTACGACCTGCTACTTGCTACATGATACCTTTAACCTGTAACTTGCTACCAGTGACCTGCTATCTGCTACCTCCTACCTTCTACCTCCTACTTGCAACCTCATACCTCATACCTGCAACCTAGAAGGTGTAGCACAAGTAAGCAAAGGCATGTGGAAGGTTACAAGTCACAAGTATCGTGTAAATGAAAGCGTGGTAGGTTTTAGGTAGCAGGTTGCATGGTTCTGGTAGGAGGTAGCAGGTTGTAGGCATTACGTTGCAGGTTGCAGGTAGGTTGTAGGCAATACGTTGCAAATTCCAAAGAGATTGATTGCAGTTGCGGTAGCAGTGCATCAAAGTTGCAAGTAGCACGTGAAAGGTAGGACAATGGCAGTAACGGGTTACAGTAGTATGTCAACGTCACAAATGGTTGTAGGTAGCAGGTAGCATGTGGCATGTAGCAGGTTACAGGTGTCAAGTATGAGGTAGTAGGTTGGAGATAAATGATTGCGGAGTTAGGTCAGGGTAGCAGGTGGCATGTAGCGAGGTTACAAGTTTCAAGTCTCGGGTAGCAAGTAGCATGTAGTAGATTGTAGTGTAGCACGTCACATGTTGTAGGTAGTGGTATGTAGCAATTACAAAATTGCAAGTATCATGTAGCAAGCAGCGTAGCCTCATCGTAGGGCACTATTCTGCGTGTTCAGATAAAGGTAAGTCGAGGTAAGGTGAGGATCGTACAGTAGCGTGAAGGAGTTCGTGCGTCAGGGTAGGTGGCATGTAGAAGTTACAGGTTGCAAGTATCAAGTAGCAAGTGGCAGGTAGGTTGTTGGATGCAAAGGTAGCAAGTAGCGAGGCACACGTTGCGTAGGTTCCGGATAAAATCATGTGGCAGTGGCCAGGTTGTAGGTTGCACGTGGCATGGTATCAACTTGCAATGACGTTGGTTGAAGATAAATGATTGCAGTAGCAGGGTAGCAAAGTAGCGGCAGATCGTAGGTACTTGCAGGTTCCGGTATAGGCGATTGCGAGTTAAAAGGTTAAGGTGGCATCAGTTATTGCAAGTATCATCGTAAAGGTTGCAGGTTGTCGAGGTAGCAAGTAAACAGGTCACACGTAGCGGGTTCTAGGGATAGTCATGGTGCAGGTAATTATTAAGTAACAAGTTCAAGAAAAATGATTGGAGGTTGTAGGTGGCAGTAGCAGTGGTGGTGTAGTAGGTAGCAATGGGCTGTAGCAGGTCCTAGCCGGTGGCATGTAAGGTGGCAAGTATCGGTTAATGTGAGTTTCAGAGACAGGTAAAGTAAGTGGCGGGTCATGTTGTTGGTATGGTAAACGATCGTTGCGAGGTAACTTTTTTGCGGGTAGCATGTAAGCAATACGTTTACGGTAGGAGGTTGTATGTATTGCATGTTGCGGTCTGGCAAGTTTCGAGTGGCAGTGCGAGTTTCGGGTTAACGAGTACAAGTTTCGGGTAGCGGTAACGAGTATGGTCACTGTAGGAGCAAGTGGGATGTCAGTAAGTTCTGTTGGATTATCCAAGGTGGCAATGTAGTAGGAGGTTACTGAGGTTGCGAGGGTTGCAGGTTGCGAGTAGGCAGTGCTCAGTTGCGAGGTATGGGTTGCAAGTCATGGGTAGTAGGTGGCATGTGGCATGTTCTGGAGTTGTAAGTATCAAATGTAGTAGCGAGGTTGCGGGTAACTTTATTCTTGTTAGTAGGTGGCAGGCCCATTGGCATGTTAGCAAACTAATGCGTCCGCAATGTCAGGTTGCAAATAGCCAGGTAGAGGTTAAAGGTATGGAGGTGTGCCGCAATCGTTGTAGTTCTAGAAATGATTGTGCATGTTGCCGTGGCAGTGTATCAGGTTGCAAGATGGAGGTAGAGCAATGGTACTTCGCGAGTTGCAGGTTGCAAGTATCGCTAAGAGTAATAGGTTGTGATGTTCCAAGTAGATGATTGCGAGGTTGGGTTTGCAGTGTCCATGGTTGCAAGTAGGTAGCGGGTAGTAGGTTGGATAGGTTACAGGTAATGATTGGATACTTGGTGGCATGTAACGAGGTTACGGAGTGCAATTATCAAGTAGCAAGTCCTATAGTGCAGGTGGCATTGCGGGTTCTGAGCATGTTTTGCGGATTTCGGGTAAAGGTTCTTGCATGTTGCGGGTTGGGTTGGAAGGTTGCAGGTAGCAAGTAGGATTGGTCCACGAGGAGTGGCATGTATTGCAAGTTGCAGAAGTCCGGGTAACGGGTTCACGGGTTGCAAGTGGATTGCGTTGCGGTATTCAATTGCTTGTATGGCATGTGGCGGAGTCCTGATGTAGAAGGTGGGTTGTTATAGGTTTGAAAGTTGGTAGCAAATGGCAAGTATGTTGGGTAGCAAGTAACAAGTAGGTTGGGTTGGATAGCGAGGTAGAGGTCGTAGGCACTACGTTGCGGGTTCTAGATAAATTATTGCAGGGAGCAGGTAGCAGGTATCAAGTTGCAAGATGTAGCATGGCAAGGTAACAGGTATCGGGTCACGTTGCGGTAGTGATCAGAGGTAAAACGTTGCGGGTTCCAGATAGATGTTTGCGGTCATAGTATCGTTGGTATCGTAACAAGTAAGTAGCACGTAGCGGTTATTGAGGTTTTAGGTTGCGTAGCGCAGGGTGTGAAGCACGTTAAAGGTTCTAGAGATTGCGGGTTGCATGTAGCAGTAAAGTTGCAATCCGCTGGTAGTCGGTGGCAGTACCGTAGCGAGTCGAGGGTAATATGTTTTAAGTTCCACATAAATGATTGCGGTGGCAAGCAGAGTCCACCGAAAGTATCAATGAGCAAGGTAACGGGTTGCAAGTAAGGTAGCAGTTGCAAGTATCGTGCAACAAGTAGAAGGTAGTAGGTTGGAGGTAGAGGTCACAGTAACGGGTTACGGTTTCAAGTCTCGAGTTACAAGTAGGTTGTAGAAAGGATACGTTGCTAATTCCGATAGATGATTGCGGGTTGACGATAGATGATTGTAGGTTGCACGTAGTTGCGTAACACGTAGAAGGTCAAGGGTAGCTGGTGGCATGTAGCCCTTTATAGGTTGCGAGTATCCCGGGTTGCAAGTAGCGAGGTAGTAGGTTGTAGGTTGCAAGTAGAGGTCTGAGCAGTCGTAGGCAATACGTTGCGGGTTACGGGTGCAAGTGAGCGTCATGTAGCAGGTCATAGGAAGCAGGTGGCATGTAGCATGTTACAGGTTGTAAGGATCAGGTAACAAGTAGCAAGTAAGTTGTAGGTAGCAGTCAGCGGTGAGGTCGTAGGCAATACGTTTCAATTCCAAATAAATGATTGGGTTGCGGGTAGCAGTAGTAGTTCAGCGTTGCGGGTGGCATGTAGCACGTTACAGGTTGCAAGTATTAGTAGCAAGTAGCAGGTAGTAGTTTGTAGGTAGATAATTGCAGGTAGCAAGTTGCAGGTAGCAAGTCACAGGTAGAGGTGTCGTGGTAGAAGGTAAGTCGCGAGGTGTTGCGAGGTTATAGGTAGAGATTACGGTAGCAAGGTGCAAGTAGGTGGCATGGAGCGTTACATCGTAGGCAATACGTTCGGGTTCCGATAAATGATTGCAAGGGTTGCGGCTAGGCGAATGTATCGAGTTGCGTAGTAGCACGTTAGCAGTCACGAGCGTCGTAGGTAATACGTTGTTGGTCAAATAAGAAGAAGCAAGTTACATAATGCAAGTATCGTAGCAAGTAGCGGGTAGTAGGTTCAGTAGGTAGAAGGTTGTAGGTGTCAGGTGTAGTAGCGGTATCGTAGGCAATAATCGTTGCAGGTTCAAGATAAATGATTGTTGGTTGCGGTGTAGCGGATGCAGTACGTTAGCAGGTAGTAAGGTCACCGGTTATAGTAGCAGGTTACATGTTGCACGTAGATGGTAGTAGGTTGTAGGTAGTAGGTCGGAGGCAATACGGTGCAGGTTCAAGATAAATGATTGCAGTTTGCAGGTAGCAGGTAGCAGGTAGCAGGTCACAGGTAGTAGGTGGTTTGTAGTAGGTTACATGTTGCAAGTATCAAGTAGCAAGTAGCAAGGTAAACTGCAGGTTGCGGGTAGGAGGTTCATGAGCAGAATGAAAGTATCGGTGTAGGTTAGCGGTGTAGGTCGTAGGCAATACATTTTAGGTTCAAGATAAATGATTGCAGGTAGCAGGTATCCAGTAGCAAGTAGAAGGTAGGAGGATGTAGGTAGCAGGTAGCAGGTTCTAGGTAGTAGGTAGAGGTGGCATGTAGCAAGTTAGATGTTGCTAGTAGATAAAGAGGTTGTAGGTAGCAATAGAGGTTCAAGATAAATTGTCACAGCCAGTTGTAGGGTTCAACGGGTTGGTAGCGAGTGCAACTAGTAGCCAGTTGTTGTAATAAGTCGTTGCAGGTTCCAAGATAAATGATTGCGGTTGCGGGTAGTAGGTTGCAGTAGAAGTTGCAAGTAGATGCGTAGCGAAAGTTGGAGTTGTAGGTAGTCACAGTAAAGCTGGTATGTAGTAGATTACATGTTGCAAGTATCAAGTAGCAAGTACCAGGTAGTAGGTTGTAGGTTACAGGTAACAGGTCACAGGTAGCAGGTAGCAGGTTGTAGGTTAGAGGTAGCAGGTGGCATGTAGCAGGTTGCAGGTAGCAAGTAGCAGGTAGCAGGTAGTAGGTCACAAGTAGAAGGTGGCATGTAGCAGGTTATAGGTTTCAAGTATCAGGTAGCAAGTGGCATGTATGTTGTTGGTAGGAGGTGCAGAGCTGCACGTGCAGGTAGTAGGGAGGTCGGTAGCAATACATTGGTCAGGGTTCTAGATAAATGATTGGAGCGAGGTTGTAGTATCAAGGTGCAAGATGTAGGTCGAAGGTAGCAGGTATCAGGTTGCAGGTAGCAAATCGTAGGTAATACGTTGCATGTTCAAGATAGATGATTGCAAAGGTTCGGGTGTAGCAAAAAGTATCGAGGTTGCAAGTAGCGGTAGTGTGCAGGTTGGAGGTAGAGGTCACACATAGCGAGGTTACAGTAAGAGTAGTTACACGGTGAGGAAGGTATCAACCACCAAGTAGCAGGTAGGAGGTTGTAGGTAGCAGGTAGCAGGTTGCAGGTAGCAGGTCACAGGTAGAAGGTGGCATGTAGCAAGTTACATAATGTAAGTATCAGGTAGCAAGTAGCAGGTAGTAGGTCGTAGGTAGCACATAACAGTCAGTTAGCATAGTTGTAGGTCGGTTGTAGGTTAGCAGGTTGGTAAATTCTAGATGATGATTGCGACGTTGCAGGTTCAAGATAAATGATTGCAGGTTGCAGGTAGCAGGTATCAAGTAGCACGTAGTTGGTAGGTTGCATGTATCGGGATAGTAGCAACTAGGTAGGTAAGTAGCAGTAGCAGGTCCGCAGTAGCAAGCAGTGTGGCAGTAGCTAGGTCACAGCAAGGTGGTGGCATGTAGCGGTTACATGTTGCAAGTATCAAAAGTATCGCAAGTAGTAGGTAGTAGGTTGTAGGTGAAAGGTAGAAGTCAAATGCGGTTGGGTAGCGGGTAGCAGGTTGTAGATTAGCGTAGTTGCGGCAATGGATGTTGCAAGTTGCATCGTTGCAAGTAGGGTAGCAGGTTGTAGGTGGCAGTGTGGTCAGGTTGTATGTAGTAGGTTATATGTTGCAAGTTACGGGTTGCAAGTAGAGGTAGCAGAAATTGTAGGTTTCAAGATAAATGATTGAGGTTGTAGGCAATACGTTTAGGTTCAAGATAAATGATTGCAGTTCAAGGTAATGGTTGCAAGTAGCGTAGGTGTAGGAGGATGTAGGTAGCAGTAGTACCTTGTAGGTTAGCAGCGAGGTAGCAGTGTGGGCATGTAACAAGTTACAAGTTGCAAGGTATCGGTTGTAAGTAGCAAGTAAGAGGTTGTAGTCAGCAGGTATCATGTACAGTAGCAAGTTGCACGTGTAGTAGGTTGCAGGTAGTAGGTTGTAGGCAATACATTTCAGGTTCAAAATAAATTATTGAAGGTTGCAAGTAGCAGGTAGGAGGATGTGGTAGGAGGGTAGCATTCGCAGTGTAGGAAGGTAGCGAAGTTTCATTGTAGGTAGCATGTGTAGCAAGTTACATGTTGCAATAACAGCAGTGGGTTGGAGGTAAGTTACATGTCAAAGTTCCGAGGTAGTAGCAAGTAGGTTGTAGGTTATAGGTAGCAGGTCGTAGGAAATACGTTCCAGGTTCAAGATAAATGATTGCAGGTTCATGTAGCAAGGTAAGAAGTAGCGCATGTTAAGGTTGAGGTTGAAGATAGCAAGTAGCAAGAAGTTGCAGGTTGCAGCGAAAGGTTGTAGGTTATTGGTATCACAGGTGGCATGTAGCAGGTTACATGTTGCAAGTATCAGGTAGCAAGTAGGTTGTAGGTTGGTAGAAGATGCGTTAACAGTTGTAGGCAGGTAGCAAGTAGGTAGAGGTGGCATAGGCACACGGTTTGATTCAAGATAGATGATTGCAGGTTGCACGTAGCAGGTATCAGGTAGCAAGTAGTAGGTAGGTTGATAAGGTTACAGTTAGCATATTGTAGCGGGTTCCGGTTCAAGTAGCAGTGTAGTCACGAGTAGTAGGTGGCATGTAGCCGAGGTTACATGTTGCAGGTATCGTAGCAAAGCAAGTAGTTGTAGGTTTACATGTTGCAGGTTGTAGGCAATACGTTGCAAATTCCAAATAGATGATTATCAGTTGCGAGGTAGTAGGTATCGGTTGCAAGTATAGAAGGTAGAAGTAGCAAGAGTTGTAGGTTGAACGGTTAAGTAACGGGTTGTCGGTTGCAAGTAAAGTAGCAGGTCACAGGTAGCAGGTGGCATGTAGCAGGTTACAGGTTGCAAGTATCAAGTAGGTAGCATGTAGTAGGTTGTAGGTAGCACGTAGCATGTTGCAAGTAGCGTGTAGTGGTGCAGGTTACGAGGTTGTAGGCAATACGTTGCAAATTCCAGATACATGATTGCAGGTTGAGGTTGCACATGATCATGTTGCAGTCGTAGGTAATACAAGTGCGGTTCCGGAGAGTGATTGCGTTCCGAGGCGGTAGCGTAGTTGTAGCAACTAGCAAGTTGCGTATGTAGCAATTGTAGGTAAAGTCGTTGTAGAGGTGGCATGTAGCCGGTTACATGTTGCAAGTATCACGTAGTAAGTAGCAGGTAGTAGGTTGTAGGTAGTGTCAAAGTAAACACAGTCATGGTAGACGTAGTAGTAGGTTGTAGGTTACAGTTAGCAGGGAGCAGGTCGTAGGTAATACGTTGCAAATTCGAATAGATATTGCGTAGGTAGCAAGGGTTGCGAGTAGCAAGGTTGCAAGTAGCGGGTGGGGTGTAGCGGGTTACGGGTATTGCAAACATAGTAGCAAGTTAAGCATAGCAAATAGCGGTAGCAGGTTGAAGGTAGCCGGAGTAGGTTGAAAGTAGCAGGTAGCAGGTAGCAGGTCGTAGGTTCAAGATAAATGGTTGCAGGTTGCACGTAGCGGGTTCAAGGAGGATGAAGGTCAAGCAGTAAATGAGTAGCAGGTAGCAGAGGTTGTTGTAGGAATATGCAGTGAGGTTGCGGGTAATGGGTCACGGGTTCCAGATAGATGATTGCAGGTAGCAGGTTTCATGATGCAAGTATCAGGTAGCAAGTACCAGGTAGTAGGTTGTAGGTAGCAGCTAACAGGTCACAGGTAGCAGGTTGTAGGTAACAAGTAGCAGGTAGCAGGTCATAGGCAATACATTGCAGGTTCTAGATAAATGATTGCAGGTATCAGGTTGAAAGTAGCAAGTAGAAGGTAACAGGTTGTAGGTAATACATTGCAGGTTCCAGATAGATGATTGCGGTGTTAAATATGTCAGGTTGCAAGTAGCACGTTGTTGTAAAGTTAGGGTAGGAGGATGTAGCGGTTGTACAGCGTAGCAGGTAGCAGGTCATAGGTAGCAGGTGGCATGTAGCAGGTTACATGTTGCAAGTATCAGGTAGCAAGTAGCAGGTAGTAGGTTGTAGGTAGAGGTCACAAGTAGCAAGTTGTAGGTATCAGGTAGCAGGTAGCAGGTCGTAGGCAATACGTTGCAGGTTCAAGATAAATGATTGCAGGTTGCAGGTAGCAGGTTAGCAAGTAGCAGGTTGCAGTAGTAGCAGGTCACAGGTAGCAGGTGGGATGTAGCAGGTTACATGTTGCAAGTATCAGGTAGCAAGTAGCAGGTAGTAGGTTGTAGGTAGCAGGTAGCAGGTCAGGTAGCAAGTAGTAGGTTGTAGGTTACAGGTAGCAGGTAGCAGGTCGTAGGCAATACGTTGCAGGTTCAAGATAAATGATTGCAGGTTGCAAGTAGGTATCGGTTCAAGTAGCGGTTGCAGGTGCAGGTAGCAAGTTGCGGGTAGCAGCGAGAATGTAAGCGTTCAGTCACAAGGTAGCGGTGGCATGTAGGCACGTTACAGGTTGCAATGTAGCAAGTAGCGAGGTAGTTGTTGGTGGCGTAGGTAGCGATGATGTGCGAGGTTGCAAGTCAGATAGTAGCGTTGTAGGTTAAGGTAGCGGTAGCAGTAGCCAGGTTGGTCGTAGGCAATACGTTAAGGTTCAAGATAAATGATTGCGGGTTGCGTAGGTAGTGTCGAGGTTGCATCGTAGCAAGTATCAGGTAGCATTACCAGGTAGGAATGGTAGCAAATTCATGTTGCAAGTATCGGTGGCAAGTAGCGGGTAGTAGTTATAGGTCACGTAGGTAGCGTGGCATGTTATATGTTGTGAAGTATCGGTAGCAAGTAAAGTAGGTTGTAGGTAGGTAATCAAGTTGCAAATTCATGATAGAATGATTGCAGGTTGCAAATCGTGTATCGGGTTGCAGTAGTCCGAAGCATGTAGCAGTTGCGGTAGAGTTGCAAGTCTCTATGTAGCAAGTAGCAGTTGCGGTAGGTTGTTGGTAGAAGGTAGTAGCAGGTTGCAAGTTGCAGTTGTAGGCAATACGTTGCAAGTTCTAGATAAATGATTGCGGGTTGTAAGGGTTGCAAGTAGCAGTAGCAGTACTGGTAGAAGGTAAGGTTGTGAGTAGCAAGTTAGAGTAGGTAACATAGCAGGTTCAAGTTAAATGATTGCGGGTTGCAAGTAGGTAGTATCGGTTGCAAGTGGCAAGTAGTAGGTTGTTCGTTGTAGGTAGCAGGTTGTAGGTTCAGAATAAATGTAGCTAAGTTGCATGGGTTACATGTACAAGTTGCATGTTGCAGTAGGTTGTTGGGTAGCAGTTGGAGGTCACTGTAGCAAGTTGTTGGTCAGTAGTAAAGAGGGCAGATTCTGGGTTCAAGATAGTTCGTCAGTAGAAAATAGCAAGTTAGGTTCCAAATAGAGTACTAGGTGGCATGTAGCGGAGGTTACATGTTACAAGTATCAAGTAGTAAGTAGCAGGTTGTAAGGTTGGGGTAGTAGGTTGTAATAGTTAGCAGTTGGTCAAGGTAAATTGCAATTGCAAGATAAATGATTGCGGGTGGCATTGTGGCGAGTAGCGGGTTTAAGATAAATGATGTTGGTTGTTGTCAAGGTAGCGGTGTTGGCAGCAGGTAGCGAGGTCACGGGTAGCAAGTGGCATGTGCAGTAAGTTACATGTTGCAAGGGTATCGGTAGCAAGTAGTAGAGTAGTAGGTCAGCGGTAGCAGCTCGTGGCATGTTGGGTAGGGAGTTGTAGGTTCCAGGTTGGTAGCAGGTCGTAGGTACGTTTCAGGTTCAAGATAAATGATTGCGGGTTGCGGGTAGCGTAAGTATCGGGTAGCAAGTAGCGGGTAGGTTGCAGTGTAGCAGGTTAGGTAGCAAGTAGCGTTGCAAAGGTAGCAATTAGCAAGGTAGTAGGTGGCGTGGCAATACGTCAGGGTAGCAGTGTGGCATGTTGCAAGTAGTTATGTTGCAAGTAGCAGGTAGTAGGTTGTAGGTAGCAGGTAACAGGTCACAGGTAGCAGGTTGTAGGTTACAGGTAGCAGGTAGCAGGTCGTAGGCAATACGTTGCAGGTTCAAGATAAATGATTGCGTTGCGGTAGCGGTGTGTATCGGTAGCAAGTAGCAATAGGTTGCAGGTAGCGTAGTTCGGGTAGCAAGTAGCAGTGTTGCGAGCATGTAGCAGGTTGTAGTCCGGAGCTAGTGGCATGTAGCGTAAGTTACATGTTGCAAGTCATCGTAGCAAGTAGCGGGTAGTAGGTTGTTGGTAAGGTAACAGTCACATGTAGTAGCAGTTGTAGGTTAGGTGGCAAGTAGCATGTTACGTAGGCAATACATTGCGTTCAAGATAAATGATTGCAAGTTGCGGGTAGCAAGTAGAGTGGCAGTAGGTTTACGAGTAGCAATGTCGTAGGGTAATACGTTGTTGGGGTTCAGTAGATGATTGCAGGTTGCAGTGGTATTAGTTGCAAGTTAGGTTGCAAGTATAGTAGTAAGTTTTGTAGTAGGTTCGTTCGTTGCAAGTAAACGTTGCATGGGGAAGTAGCAAGTATCAAGAGCAAGTGGGATGTAATAGGATGTAAATCGAGGTTACATGTTGCATGTAAGTAGGTTGTAGGTAGTAGGTAACGAGTCACGGGTAGCAAGTAGCGAGTAGGTTGTAGGTAACAAGTAACGAGGTCCAAGAGCGGGTAAATAGGTTGCGGTTCGTAGTCCCAGATGTTGCGGGTTCAAGATAAATGATTGCGGAGTTGCGATGTAGCGGTATCGGGTAGGAAGTAGCGGTGGCATGTAGGTTGCGGTAGCATTCGTAGCAAGTAGCGGTAGTTGGTCACATGTAGAAGGTGCATGTAGCAAGTTACAGGTTGCCGGTAGCGAGTGGAATGTAGCCGGGTGGTGTAGAAAGTTGCAAGTAGTCACGAAGTAGCGGTCTGCGCAGTTGTTAGCGGTATCAGGTTCTAAGGTAGGTTGTAGGTAGCACGTCATAGGCAATAGCGTTGCGGGTTCAAGATAAATGATTGCGGGTTGCGGTAGGTAGGTAGGTTGCGGGTTCAAGGTAGCATGATTGCGATTCTGCGGTAGGTTGAGGTAGCAAGTTCGAGTAGCAAGTTGCGGGTTAGCGTTCGGTTGCATGTAAACAATTGCGTTGCAGTACGAGTAGCAAGTAGCATGTAGTAGGTCAGTAGGTTACAAGTTGCAAGTATCGGGTAGCAAGTAGTAGGTTATGGGTAGGTTGGTAGCAAGTAGTAGGTCAATACGTTGCGGTTCAAGATAAATGATTGCAAAGCGGTGCAGTAAGTACAAATTGCAAGTAGTTCTTTGTAGAAGGTTGAGGTAGCAAGTTCAGTGTCGAAGTAGCGGTAGGAGGTTGCAGGTTAAAGGTATTGGTAGTAAGTAGGTTGCGGGTTGCAAGGCGATGTTGCAAGTAGGTGAATACGTTGCGGGTTCTAGATAAATGATTGCACGAGTTATTAGGTTGTACGCCAGGTGGTATCGAGGTAGGTTAGGGGGTCGTAGGTAATACATTGCGAGTTCAAGATACATGATTGCGGGTTGAAGGTGGCATGTTGGAAGTATCACGTTGCGAGTGTAGCAGGGTCACAAGTAGAGGTGGCATGTAGGTTACATGTTGCAAGTATCGTAGTAGCAAGTAGCGTGAGGTAAAGTAGTAGTTAGGGGTTGTAGGTTAGGTGTAGCGGTAAAGAGGGTAGGTCGTAGGCAATACGTTTCAAGGTTCAAGATAAATGATTGCGAGGTTGCAGGTATCGGAGTAGCAAGTTGCAAGGTTAAAGGTAGGAGGTTAGGTAGAAGGTAGCAGGTTTCATGGTAGCAGTCCATCGTAGGTAAAAATCAAGGGTAGAAGGTGGCATGTAGCAGTTACATGTTGCAAGTATCGAGTTAGCAAGTAGCGAAGTAGGTTGCAAGTAGCGGTGGCAGAGTCACGTATCGGGGTTGCATGTAGGTAGGTTGCAAGTTGGAGGTATCATGTAGCAAGTTACATGTTGCAAGTATGTAGGTAGCAAGTAGCAAGTGTAGTAGGTTCCGGGTAGCAAGAGTAGTAGGCATTGCGGGTAGCATGAAAGTTACGTTGCAAATTCCAAATAGATGATTGCAGGTTGCAGGTAGCAGGTACCAAATTGCAAGTAGCAGGTAGAAGTAGGAGGTAGCGAGTTGCGGGTTTCAGTAGCAGTGGGTAGAGGTTGCATTGTTGCGAGTAGTAGGTTGTAGTAGTAGCAAGTTAGTAGGTCGTAGGCAATGCGTTGCAGGTTCTAGATAAATGATTGCAGGTATTAGGTTGCAAGTGGCAGGTAGAAGGTAGGGGGTCGTAGGTAATACATTACAGGTTCCAGATACATGATTGCAGGTTGAAGGTGGCAGGTATCAGGTTGCAGTTGCAAAGTAGCACGTTGCAGGTAGCAGGTAGTAGGTCACAGGTAGCAGGTGGCATGTAGCAGGTTACATGTTGCAAGTATCAGGTAGTAGGCTGTAGGTAGCAGGTAACAGGTAGCAGGTTGTAGGTTACAGGTAGCAGGTAGCAGGTCATAGGCAATACGTTGCGGGTTCAAGATAAATGATTGCAGGTTGCAGGTAGCAGGTATCAGGTAGCAAGTAGCAGGTAGGTTGAAGGAAGGAGGTTCGGTAGGCAACAGTAGCTTGCGGGTAGGTAGCAGGGTCACGGGTAGCAAGGTGGCATGTTGCAAAAGGTTACATGTTGCAAGTATCAAGGTAGCAAGTGCAGGTAGTAGGTTGTTGGTAGCAAGGTTGCTAGTGCGAAGTATACGTTGCAGAAATTCCGAGATAGATCATTGCAGTAAGGTTGTTGGCAGTACCAAATTGCAAGTTCAGCAAATGATAGAAGTTGCAGTATGTAGCAGTTAGCAGGTATCAAGTAGCAAGTAGCAAGGTTGGAGGTTGCGGTAGTAGGTTGTTGGTAAAACAGATGAGTTTGCAGGTAGTTGAGAGTAGGTAGCAATATGTTGTAGGTTCAAGATAAATGATTGCGAAGTATGGTCGTAGCAAGTTGCGAGGTTCAAGGTAGCAAGGTAGCAGTAGGCAATACATTGCAGTGTTCATGATTGCGGGTTGCGGGTGTAGCATGTTGCAAGTAGCGAGGTTATGTAGCAAGTAGGGGTAGTAGGTTGCGGTAGCAAGTTGGGTTGTCACGGTGTAGCATGTAGCAGGGTTCACAGGTTATTGTTGCATGTAGTAGTAGGTCAGTAGGTCATACGTTGCGTAGGTTCATAGGTAGATTGTTCAAGATAAATGATTGCAAGTAGCAGTAGGTAGCGTAGCGAGTAGTAGTAGGTAGGTTGAAGGTAAGTATGGAGCTGTTCAGGGTAGAGTAGCAGTCATAGGTAGCAAGTGGCATGTAGCAGTTACATGTTGCAAGTATCGAGTAAGTAGCAAGTAGCGGGTAGTAGGTTGTAGGTTACGAGGTAACGGGTTGCGAGGTTCAAGTAGGCAAGGTTGCAAATTTCAAGATAAATGATTGCGGGTTGCGTAGTAGTACAGTATCAAGTTGCAAGTAAGTGTAAAGATAGGGTTGCAAGTTGCGGTAGCAGTAGGTTGCAAGGGTAGCAGGTGGCAGGTAGCAAGGGTAGGTTGTTGGTAGAAGGTAGTAGGTTGCAGGTTGCATTGTTGCAGGTAGGCAGCACGTTGCTAGGTAACAGTCTAGATAAATGATTTCAAATTTAGGTTGCAAGTAGTAATTAGTAGGTAGTAGGTCGTAGGTTACATTGTTATCATAGTTGCGGTTCGAAAATGATTGCAGGTTGCGTTGTGGTTCCATAAATGATTGCGAGGTTGCAAGTAGTGCAAGTTCACAGGTAAAGGTTGCAGGTAGGTTACAGTAGAGTTGAATGTAGCAATGTGGCATGTAGCAGGTTACATGTTGTAAGTAGGTTGTAGGTTGTAGGTAGCAGGTAGTAGGTAGTAGGTTGTAGGTAGCAGATTAACAGTAGCAAGTCAGGAAGCAGGTTTGTAGGTAAGAAGTTGCGGTAGGAGGTAGCGGTCGTAGGCAATACATTGCGGGTTCAGATAAATGATTGCAAGTATCAAGTAGCAAGTAGAAGTAGGACGTAGGTAAACATTACATGTTCAAGTAAATGATTGCAATAGCGGTAGGTGTAAGGTTGCGTGTATCACGTTGCAAGTAGCACGTTGTTGGTAGCAGGTAGCAGGTAGCAGGTCATAGGTAGCAGGTGGCATGTAGCAGGTTACATGTTGCAAGTATCAGGTAGCAAGTAGCAGGTAGTAGGTTGTAGGTAGCAGGTAGCAGGTCATAGGTAGCAAGTAGTAGGTTGTAGGTTACGGGGAAGCGGTAGCGAGATCGTAGGCAAGGTTGCAGGTCAGATAAATGTAGCAAAGAATTATGTAGTAGGTAGTTCCAGTAGCGGTGGCAAGATAGCAGGTAGCAGGTGGCATGTAGCAGGTTACAAGTTGCAAGTAGTAGGTAGTAGGTTGTAGCAGGTAGTAGGTTGTTCGTCCGGTAGGCACCATCAGTAGCATGTATTGGTAGGTTGGAGGTAACAGGTAGTGGTCGTAGGCAATACGTTGCGTTCAAGATAAATGATTGCGAGGTTGCGGGTAGCGGTAGCAAGGTTAGTAGCGTAGTTGTTCGGGTAGCCGTTTCAAGTGGCAAGTAGCAAGTGAGGTGCGAGCATGTAAGTAGGTTCTACATGGTGCAAGTAGCATGTAGCAAGTTGCAGTAGTTGTTACAGGTGTAGCAAGTAGCAAGTAGCGTAGGTTGCAGTTGTAGGTAGCGTTGCATGTTCCAACAAAGGAGGTTGTAGGTTCGGTGTAGGTTCAGGTAGTAGGTCGTAGCAAGGTTGCGAGGTCAGGCAGGTTGACGTAGCAGGTTACAAAATACGTGATAGCAAAGGTAGTTGCAAGTAGGTAGTGAGGTTGCGGGTTCAAGATAGATGAACAAGTAGCAGGTAGGTTAGCATTTAGCAATGTCGGGTTACGATGTAGCAAGGTATCGATCACAGTAGAAAGTGGCATGGTATGTAGTAGGTTACATGTTGCAAGTATCAGGTAGCAAGTACCAGGTAGTAGGTTGTAGGTTATAGATAAGAGGTCACAGGTAGCAGGTAGCAGGTTGTAAGTTAGAGGTAGCAGGTAGTAGGTCGTAGGCAATACGTTTCAGGTTCAAGATAAATGATTGCAGGTAGCAGGTATCAGGTAGCAAGTAGCAGGTAGGAGGATGTAGGTAGCAGGTAGTATGTTGTAGGTAGTAGGAAGCAAGTGGGGTTGCAAGTAGCAACTGAGTTAAAGGTATCAGTAAATTAGCGGGTTGCGCAGTAGGTTCCAGTTGCAAGTAGCACGTGTATCAAGGTTGCAGGTAGTAGGTTTCAGGTAGTAGGTAGCAGGTAGCAGGTTTCAAGTAGTAGGTAGAAGGTAGCAGGTAGAAGGTGGCATGTAGCAGGTTACATGTTTCAAGTAGCAGGTAGTAGGTTGTAGGTTGCAGGTAACAGGTCACATGTAGCAAGTAGCGTTGTAGGTTCAAGTAAATGAGTTGCAGTGGTAACGCATAGGAATTGATTGCAAGTTCAAGATAAATGATTGGGTTGCAGGTTGCAGGTAGTAAGTTAGCGAGGTCAGCAGGTAGGTGGTGGCATGTAAAGCGTGTTACATGTTGCAAGTATCAAGTAGCAAGTAGCGTGTAGTAGGTTGTAGGTTGTATAGGTCACGAGGTAGTAGCAGGTTGTAGGTTAGAGGTATCAGCGTAGGTTGTAGGCAATACATTTCGAGTTCAAGATAAATGATTGCGAAGGTAGGTTAGCGAGGTATCAGGTAGCAAGTAGCAAGGAGGATGTAGGTAGCAGTAGTAGTAGCAGTTTAGTAGCGGGTGGCAGTAGCAGTTGTTAAGGTGTATGTAGCATAGTAGGGTAAAGCATTTCAAGTAGCAGTAGGAGGTATGTAGGTAGGTAAGGTAGTAAGTTGCAGTAGGCAAACGTTGCAAGGTTCAAGATAAATGATTGTGAATAGCGGTTCAAGTAGCAGTCGTAGGCAGGTTGTCAAGTAGCAAGGTTCAAATAAAGATTGCAAGTTGCGTAATAGCAGGTGGTCACAAGTAGCGGTGGCATGTAGTGGGTTAAGTTGCAAGTATCGTAGAAGTAGCAGTAGTAGGTTGTAGGTAGCAAGTAGCAAGTAGCAGTTTTAGGTTAGAGGTAAAAGAGGTCGTAGGCAACACGTTGCGTTCAAGATAAATGATTGCGGGTTGCGGGTATCGCAGGTGTATCAAGTTGCAAGATGGTTGCAAAGTAGGTTCAAGTAGCAAGTAGGCGGTTGTAGGTAGCAGTCACAGGTAGTAGGTAAAACATTGCGTTCATATAAATGATTGCAGTTGCGTCAAGATAAGTAGCAAGGTGGGTCAGGTCAGGTAGCATGTAGCATGTAGGAGGTTACATGTTGCAAGTATCGTAGCAAGTAGCGTGTAGTAGGTTGTAGGTAGCATCCAGTCACACGGTAAAGGTTTGAGGTTGTAGGTTACAGGGTAGCAAGAGTAGCATCATAGGTAATACATGTTGCGAGTTATCAAGATAAATGATTGCGGTAGTAGTTGCGGTAGTAGGTAAGTAGCAAGTAACAAGGTGTTTAGAAAGTTATGCAGTAGGTTTCAGTTGGAAGAGGTAGAAGGTGGCATGTAGTAGGTTGTAGGTTTCAGGTAAGTCGTAGCAAGTAGTTGCGAGTCAGAGGTTGTAGGTTGCAGAGTAGAGGTGAGGTCGTAGCAATATGTTTCAGTTCAAGATAAATGATATCAAAGCAGTGTTGCGGTAGCAAGTAGCAGTTGCGTATGTAGGTGGTAGGTAGCACATTTCGTTGTAGTAGCGTAGCAAGTAGCAGGTTACAGGTAGTCGAAGGTGCAAGTATCGTTAGTTACAAGTAGGTATGCAGGTTGTAGTAGCGGTATAGCGGAGGTAGCAGGTAGTCGAGTTTCAGTAGCAACAGGTCAAGTAGCAAGTAGGAGGTAGGTTAGGCAATACCGAGGTTCAAGATAAATGATTGCAAGTAGTTGCGGGTAGCAAGTGCAGTATGTTGGAGGTAGCAGGTAGCAGGTCACAGGTAGCAGGTGGCATGTAGCAGGTTACATGTTGCAAGTATCAGGTAGCAAGTAGCAGGTAGTAGGTTGTAGGTAGCAGGTAACAGGTCACAGGTAGCAAGTAGCAGGTTGTAGGTTACAGGTAGCAGGTAGCAGGTCGTAGGCAATACGTTGCAGGTTCAAGATAAATGATTGCAGGTTGCAGGTAGCAGTATCAAGTAGCAAGTAGTAGGTAGGAGGATGAGGTAGCGGGTTTCAAGTTGCAAAGGTAGCAGGTAGCATGTAGCGAGGTTACGAGGTTAAAGGTATCAAGTAGCAGGTAGAATATTGCAAGGTAGCAGGTAGCAAGAGGTTGTAGGTTGTAGGTTGCAGTAGCAGGAGGTAGCATGTAGCAAGTAGAATATTGTCCACGGGTAGAATATGAGCAGTGCGTAGTAAGTAGGCAAGTTTCAGCAATAAGTAGTGGTTGCGGGTAAGCAAGTAGTAAGTAGCAAGTTGCAAGTATGGGTTGTAGCAAGTTGGGTCCACAAGTAGGATGGCATGATTGTAGGTTATAGGTTTCAAGTATCAAGTTAGCAAGTGGCGGGTGTGTTGTTGGTAGCAAGTAGCAGGTTGGTGGTTGCAAGTGCGCAAAGTAGCAGTCGTAGGCAATAAGTTGCAAGTTCTCCAGATAAATTATTGCAAGTTGCGAGGTTAGCGGGTATCAAGTTGCAAGATGTAGCAAGTAAGTTGAGGTAGGAGGAGTAGCAGTGGTAATGAGGTGGTATGTTAAGGTTGCAGGTTCCAGATAAATGATTGCAGTTCGCAGTTAAATATGTCAGTTGCAAGTAGCAAGGTAGCAGGTTTAGATAGGAGGTAGTAGGTTCACACGTAGCATGTGTAGCAGGTAGTAGGTTGCAATTATCATGTACAAAGTAGCGGGTCAATATTTAGGTTGTAGGAGGAGTTGTAGTTAGCAAGCAAATAGAAGGTTACATGTTGCAAGTATCGAAGGTAGCAAGTAGCATGTGGTATAGGTTGTAAGTATCCAGTGTGGTAGCAGTCACATGTAGCAAGTTAAGGTTCTAGTATCAAGCAGGTAGCGGGTTAGAGGTTGTAGGTAGCAGTAACATGTAGCAAGTAGCAAGTGGTAGTTAGCGAGGTTCACGGGTAACTTGTAGGCATTAGCGTTGCGAGGTTCAAGATAAATGATTAGCGGGTTGCAAATTCATGTAGATGTTGCATGTAGTAGGTTGCGTGTAGCATCGTAGCAAGTAGTAGGTAGTAGGTTGTAGGTAGTGTAAAGGTAAAGTCACGAGTCACGTAGCAAGTGGATGTAGGAAGGTTCAAAGTTGTAAGTAAGAGGGTATCAAGTTAGCAGGTAGTAGGTTGTTGGTAGCGGGTAGCAGGAAATAGCAGGTCAGGTTAAGTACGGTGTAGGAGGTTGTAGGTTACGTTATAGTTCAAGATAAATGATCAAGTAGCGCAAGTAAATGTTAGTAGCAAGTTGCAAGTAGGATGTAGTTAGGTCGTAGGTAACGCATGTTGCGTGTAGCAAGCTAGAGATAGATGTTGCGCATGTAGCAGGTATCAAGGTTGCAAGTGTAGCGGGTACTAGAGGTAAGCATGTTTCAGCATGTTGCGGGCAGAGGTATGTAGCGGGTTACATGCTGCAATTATCAAGTAGCAAGTTGAAGGTAGGAGGTTGTAGGTAGCAAGTGCACGAGGTTGCGAGTAGCATATAAGTAGGTAGGTAGAGGTCATAGTCCATAGTAGTGGCATGTAGCGGGTTACATGATTGCAAGTATCAAGTAGCAAGTAGCGGAGGTAGTAGTTGTAAGTAGCGGTAGCAAGTCATGTAGCAAGTAGCAAGTTGTAGGTTGGAGCAGTAGCGAGTCGTAGGGCAAAAACGTTGCGGGTTCTAGATAAATGTTGCGGGTTTCAAGTAAGTAGTAGGTTGTAGGTAGGTAATACATTGCAAGTTCCGGTAGAGGATTGCACATGTAGCAAGGAGGTTAGTAGGTTTACGTAGATAAGTAGCGAGGTTGCGTAGCATGTAGCGGGTAGGCAGTGGTAGCAAGTTACAAGTAGCAGTAGCTGGGTTGCATGTAGCAAGTAGTTACGTTGCAAGTATCATTGCAAGTAGGTAGGTTGCGTAGGTAGGTAGCAAATAACAAATAGTGGGTTGCGAGGTTACGGTTGTAGGTCGAAAGGCAATACATTGCGGGTTGTTGGTAAAATAAGGTACATCGTTGCGAGTAGTAGGTCAGTAGGCAATACGTTGCAGGTCACCGAAAGGATTGGCATTGCGGTCACAAGTTGCAAGTAGGTCGGTATGCGGGTATTGCGGGTTCCAGGTGAATGATTGCAGTTTGCGAGGGTAGCAAGTTGGTAGCATGTGGTTGTAGGTAGCACTGTAGCATGGGAGTTGGGTTACATGTGGCATCGTAGGTTCAAGATAAATGATTGCAGGTTGCAGGTAGCAAGTATCAAGTTGCGTTGGCAGTAGATTCGGTGGAGCGTGGCATGTTTCCAAGGTAAATGATGTTGCGGTTAGAGGTATCGGGTAGCAGGTAGCAGTAGCGGTAGCGAGGTCACGAGGAAGCGTCACATGTAGCAGGTTGCGTTGCAAGAATTATGTAGCAAGTAGATGGTAGTAGTTTGTTGGTAGATGATTACAGGTAGTAGGTGGCATGTAGCAAGTAGCAGGTAGCAGGTAGCAGGTGGCAGGTAGTAGGTGACAGGTAGCACGTAGCAGGTAGCAGGTCGTAGGCAATACGTTGCAAGTTCTAGATTGATGATTGCAGGTTGCGTAGCGGTAGCATGTAGCATCGTAGGTAGCGCAGGTAGGTTGCGAGGTAGCGAGTATCAAGTTAGAAGTAGCATGTTGCAGGTGGCAGGTTGCAGCAGTCACGGGTAGGTATGTGGCATGTAGGTTACATAATGCAAGTATCAGGTAGCAAGTAGCAGGTAGTAGGTTGTAGGTAGCAGGTAACAGGTCACAGGTAGCAGGTTGTAGGTTACAGGTAGCAGGTAGCAGATCGTAGGAAATACGTTGCAGCTTCAAGATAAATGATTGCAGGTAGCAGATCGTAGGAAATACGTTGCAACTTCAAGATAAATGATTGCGGTGCAGGTATCGAGGTTGTAGTTGCGGTAGCGTTGCAGGTAGCGAGGTTGAGTAACTAGGTTGCAAGTAGCAGGTCACAGGTAGTAGGTGGCATGTAGCAGGTTACATGTTGCAAGTATCAGGTAGCAAGTAGCAGGTAGTAGGTTGTTGGTAGCAGGTAGGAGGTTGCAGGTTGCAGGTAGAAGGTATCAAGTTGCAAGATGCAGGTAGAAGGTAGCAGGTAGCAGGTTGCAGGTAGCAGATCGTAGGTAATACGTTGCAGGTTGCAGATAGATGATTGCGGGTCAGGTAAGGTAAGAGGGTTGTAGGCAGCATATGTTGCAACAACGCGACGGGTGATAATGGCATATGCGGCAATTATCAAGTAGCAAGTGTAAGTAAGGTTGTAGGTAGGTAACAGGTAGCAGGTGGTATAGGCAGGTAGTCCGGTCATCAGGTGGCATGTTGCGGTTACATGATACAAGTGTCAGGTAGCAAGTAGCAGGTAGTACGTGGTAGGTAGCAGGAAACAGGTCGCAGGTAGCAGATTGTAGGTAACAGGTAGCAGGTAGCAGATCGTAGGCAAAACGTTGTAGGTTCAAGGTAAAAGGTTGCAAGTTGCAGGTAGCAGGTATCACGTAGCAAGTAGCAGGTAGGTTGCAGGTAGCAGGTTCAGGTAGCAAGTAGCAGGTTGCAGGTGGCAGGTAGCAGGTAGCAGGTCACAGGTAGCAGGTGGGATGTAGCAGGTTACATGTTGCAAGATCAAGCGTAGCTAGTAGGTTGTAGGTAAGGTAACAGTCATGGGTCCGGTGATGGTAGTAGTTTAGGTTACGATAGAAGGTAGCGAGGTGTAGGCAATACGTTGCGGGTTCAAGATAAATGATTGCATGTTGCAGGTAGCAGGTATCAAGTAGCAAGTAGTAGGTAGGTTGGGTAAATTTTCAGGGTAGCGGGTAGCGAGTTGTGGTAGCATGTAGCAAGTAGCGAGTCATAGGTAGTAGGTGTAGGTAGCGGGTTACATGTTGCAAGTATCGTTGTAGCAAGTAGCGGTAGTAGGTTATAGGTAGCGAGGTTGCGGGTAATAAGTTGCAAATTCCGGATAGATGATTGCGGGTTGCGGGTAGCAGGTATCAAGTTGCAAGTAAGAGGTAGAAGGTTGGAGGTTGCGGGTAGCGAAGGTTGCAAGTGCAGAGGAGGTTGCGTTGGTTGCAAGGTAGAGTGTAGCAAGGGCAGAGTTGTAAGTTACGGGTAGCAAGTATCAAGTAGCAACTGGCAGGTAGTAGGTTGTTGGTTCAAGGTAGCATGTTGCGGTCGTAGCGAGTACGTTGTAGGTTCTAATAAATGATTACAAGTATCAAGTTGCAAGTAGCGAGGTCATTAGTAATACATTGCGGTTCCATAAAGATGATTCCGGGTTGCAGTAACATGTTGCGTAGGAGGTAGGCTGGTCACGGTAGCAGGTGGCATGTAGCGGTTACATTGCAAGTATCGTAGTAGCAAGTAGCAGGTAGAGGTTGTAGGTAGCGGGTAAAAGGTCACAGTAGCGAGGTTGTTGGTTACACGTTCTTTGCAGGTATCGTAGCAAGTTCGAGTAGTAGGTTGTAGGTAGCGGGTAAAAGGTCACGGGTAGCGAGGTTGTTGGTTACGCAATTAGCAAGTTGCAGTAGATCGTAGGCAATACGTTGCAAGTTGCAAGATTGTAAATGATTGCGGGTTGCAAGTTGAACGATGAACGAAAGTGTTGCACGGTGTAGCAGGGTGGCATGTAGCGGGTTACATGTTGCAAGTAACGGTAGTAGGTTGTAGGTAGCAAGTAGGTTCACAAGTAGCGGGTAGCGGGTTGTAGGTTCAAGTAGCGGTAGCATGTAGTCGAGCAATTCGTTGCAAGTTCAAATAAATGATTGCGGGTTGCGTTGTTAGCATGTATCGGTAGCAAGTAGCGGTAGGTAGTAGGTTGTGTTCGGTAGCGGGTAGCGGGTCAATAAGTTGCGTTTTCCGTAAACATGATTGGGTAGCGAGTAGCAGTGCGTTTGTAGGTTGCAAGTAGCACGTAACGGGTAGCGAGAATGCATGTAGCGAGGTCACGGGTAGCGAGGTGGCATGTAACGATACGTTACAAGGTTCAAGTATCAACGTGCAAGTAGCATGTAGGAGGTTGTAGGTGCAGGGTATCGGCGTAGTTCAAGTAGCGAAGTAGGGTTCCGTAAGTAGCAGTACAAATTCACGTTGTCAATGTAGCAAGTTACGGTTGAGAGGCATCAGTAGCAAGTAGCAGTTGTAGTTGTAGGGTAGCATGTTGTAGGTTACAGGTAGGAGGTAGTAGGTCGTAGGCAATACGTTGCAGGTTCAAGATAAATGATTGCAGGTTGGAGGTGGCAGGTAGCAGGGCACACGTAGCAGGTGGCATGTAGCAAGTTATTCTGTTCAAGTATCAAAAGTAGCAAGTAGCAAGTAGTAGGTTGTTGTTGCACGTATCATGGTTACGGGTTGCGGGTTGCGGGTAGCTTTTTGTAAGCAATCGTTGCGGTTCTACATATAGATTGTAGGTGGCATGTAGCAGTATCAAGTAATGCTAGTATCACGTAGGTTTTAGGTACGTAATGAGTTGCGGTTAGCAAGGTCACGGGTAGCAAGGTGGATGTAGCAAAATTACATGTTGCAAGGTAGCGGGTAGGAGGTTGTCAGGTAGTAGGGTTACGGAGTCAAGTAGCATGTTGCGGTTGTAGGTTAAGTAGCGGGTTGCAGGTCGTGCACGTTGCGATTCAAGATAAATGATTGCGAAGTTGCACGGGTAGATGGGTTGCAAGTAGCAAGTAGGTTGCGAAGTAAAGCAGTTTGGTGGTAGGTAGTAGGTATCAGATGTAGCAGGTCACATAGTGGTAGGTGTTATGTAGTAGGTTTCATGTTGCAAGTATCGGTAGCAAGCGCAAGTGGTTGTAGGTTCTAGAGAGTAAATTTCGGTAGCAAGTAGGAGGTTGTAGGTTACGGGTAGCAGGTATTGTCGTAGGCAATTGCATTCCAAGTTCAAGATAAATGATTGCGGTAGCAGTGTCGGGTAGCAAGTAGTAGGTTGCGATAGGTAGCGGGGTGGTAGCGGGTCTCGGGTAGCAAGTAGTTGCGGTTGCGAGTAGCAGGTGGCATGTAGTAGGTTACATGTTGCAAGTATCAGGTAGGTTGTAGATGGCAGAGGTAGCGTTGTCAGCGTAGCAGGTAATAGGTCATAGGTTACAGTAAGCGAGGTAGCATCGTAGGCAATACGTTGCGGGTTCAAAATAAATGATTGCGGGTTGCGGAGTAGAAGTATCAAGTTGCAAGTAAGTTGTAGGTAGGTTGCACGGTAGCGAGGTGTTATGTAGTAGGTTACATGTTGCAAGTATCGAATTGTAGCGGGTTGCAGGTAGTAGGTGGCATGTAGTAGGTTACATGTTGCAAGTAGCCGGTAGTAGGTTGTAGGTTACACGTAACAGGTCACAGGTAGCAGGTAGCAGGTTGTAGGTTACAGGTAGCAGGTAACAGGTCGTAGGGAATACGTTTCAGGTTCAAGATAAATGATTTGCAGGTAGCAGGTATCAGGGTAGCAAGTAGCAGGTAGGAGGATGTAGGTAGCAGGTAGTAGGTTGTATGTAGCAGGTAGCAGGTGTTATGTAGCAGGTTACAGGTTAAGGGTATCAGGTAGCAAGTAGCAGTTAGTAGGTTTCAGGTAGCAGGTAGCAGGAATATTGCAGGGAGCAAGTAGCAGGTAGGTTGTAGGTAGCAGGTCACAAGTAGAAGGTGGCATGTAGCAGGTTATAGTTTCAAGTATCTGGTAGCAAGTTGCAGGTATGTTGTTGGTAGCGGAGTAGCGGGTTGTAGGTTGCGGTTAGGTAGCAGGTTGTAGGTTTAATTGTTCGGGTTCTAGATAAATTATTGCGGGTTGCGGGTAGCGGTTCGAAGTTGCAAGATGCAGGTAGTAGGTGGCAGGTAGCAAGTTGTAGGTAGCGAGATAGTAGGTAATACGTTGCGGGTTCCGGGTAGATGATTGCAAGTATTTGCGGTTGCGAGTGTCGGGTTGCAAGTAGCACGTTGCGGTAGTTCCCGAGGTAAGTGATTGCAGTTGCGGGTCACACGGGTAGCGTTGGCATGTAGCGTTAAGTTACGGAATTATCGTAGGTAAGTACGTTGGAGGTTTTAGATAGTGATTGCGGGTTGCAAGTTGCGAGGTAGCAAGTAGCGGTTGCGAGGTTGCGGTAGCGGGTTTGCGGGTCACCGGGTAGCGAGGTGGCATGTAGCGAGGTTACATGTTGCAAGTATCGGGTAGCAAGTAGCGGGTAGTAGGTTGTAGGTTGCGGGTAACGGGTCACGTAGGTAGCGAGGTTGCAGGTTACGGGTAACGGTGTAGCGGTTCGTAGGCAATACGTTGCGGGTTCAAGATAAATGATTGCGGGTTAGGTTGCACGTAGCGAGGTATCAAGGTAGCAAGGGTTGCAGGGTTGCGAGGTTCGGTAACGTAGGTTGCAAGTAGCGAGGTCACGGGTAGCGAGTGGATGTAGCAAGTTACATGTTGCAAGTATCGGTAGCAAGTAGCGGGTATTAGTTGTTGGTAGCGGTAGGAGTTGGTTCGGGTTGCGGCGGTTGTGAATGGTTGCGAGGTCGTAGGCAATACGTTGCGGGTTCAAGATAAATGATTGCGGTAGAGGTATCAAGTTGCAAGTATTGGTTACGGAGTAGTTGAGTAGCAGTAGCGAGGTTGTAGGTTACGGGTTGCAGTTAAGTAGATGTTGCGGGTCACATGTAGGCATCAACATTTGCAAGTACATGTAGCAAGGTAGCGGGTAGGAGAGGTAGCGTAGTAGTAGCGTTGTAGCAAGTAGTAGGTGGTTGTAGCAAGTTACATGTTGCAAGTAACGAGTGTAGTTCCAAGGTAGCGGAGTAACGGGGAACGAATCATTGCGGGTTGCGGAGTTGTAGGTTATGGTCAAAAATCAAGTTGGCAGGTTAAGTAGGCAATACTTTCAGGTGGCAAAGGTATAGGTTTTCATGTTGCACGTAAAGGTATCGGGTAGGGTTGTAGGTAGCGAGATAGTGGTTCGGTTAGCCATGCGAGGTTGCGGGGTTTAGGTAACGGGTCAAGGTTGCAAGTAGGTAGCGGAGTTGTAGCGGTAGCGAGGTCACGTAGATAAATGTCATAGGTTGTAGGTAACGAGGTAGCAAGTAGCAAGTAGCAAGTGGGAGGTTGCGGTCGAAGTAGAGGTATGAGATAGTAGGTTGGAGGTAGCGAAGTAGCGGTAGGTTGTTGGTGGCGGTAGCGGTTGCGGTAGCGGGTAGGAGGTCGTAGGCATAAGTTGCGGGTTCCGGTATAGATAAATTATTGCAAGTAGCGGGTATCAAGTTGAAAGATGCGGGTAGGGTAGCGAGGTGGCATTGCGGGTGGTTGATCGTGGTAATACGTTGCGGGTTCGAGATAGATGATTGCGGGTTGCGGGTATCATGTTGCAAGTAGGTTGCAAAGTAGTAGGTCACACATTGCGGTATGTAGCGGGTTACGGTAGGGTTATGCAAGTAGGAAGTAGCGGGTAGGAGGTTGTAGGTAGCGGGTTGCGGGTTGCGGTAGCAAGTAGGAGGTAGCGAGTCAAAGTCGTTAGTCAGGTGGCATGAGCAGGTTCCATGTGCAAAGTATCGAGGTTAAGTAACGGTAGTAGGTTGTAGGTAGTAGGTGGCGGGTATGTTGTTGGCGCGGGTTGCTGGGTAGAAGGTAGCGGTTACAGTTGGTCGTAGGCAAACGTTGCATTCAAGATAAATTGCAAGTTGCGGGCAGTAACGGGTAGCAAGTTGCAAGTAGGTTGCGGGTTCAAGAGGTTCGGGTAGCAAGTAGGTTGCGGGTAACAGTTGGCGGGTATCGTGGTCACGGGTAGCGGGTGGCATGTAGGCGAGGTTACATGTTGCAAGTATCGAGGTAGCAAGTAGTAGGTTGTAGGTAACGGTAACGTCACCAGGTAGCGAGGTTGTAGGTTACGGGTAGCGGCTAGCGGTCGTAGGCAATACGTTGCGGGTTCAAGATAAATGATTGCGAGGTTGCGCTAGAAGGTGTAGTCAGTTTAAGTAGCGGGTAGGTTGCGGGTAGCAGTTCGTAGCAAGTAGCGAGGTTGCGGGTAAAGGTGGTAGGTACCGTCACAGTCACAGGTAGCGTGGCATGTAGCGGGTTACATGTTGCAAGTAGCAATTAACGGTAGTAGGTTGTAGGTAACGGTTCAAGTAGCGAGGTTGTGGTTAGGTTGGGTAGATGATTCGTGGTGCGAAGTAAGTAGGGTAGGTTGATTGCGGGTGCTAGCGGGTTCGGGTAGCACGTAACGAGTTGCGGGTAGCAGTAGCGAGTCACAGGTAGCGAGGGTGGCATGTAGCGGGTTACATAATGAAAGTATCGGGTAGCAAGTAACGGGTAGTAGGTCGTAGGTAGCGGGTAACGGGTCACGGTAGTAGGTTGTAGGTTACGAGGTAGATTAGCGAGATCGTAGGCAATACGTTGCGGTTCAAGATAAATGATTGCGAGTTGCATGTAAACGGGTATCGTAGCACGTTGCGAGTAGATGTAGGTTGCATGTAGCGGGTTGGTAGCAAGTAGCAGGTCACAGGTAGCAGGTGGCATGTAGCAGGTTACATGTTGCAAGTATCAGGTAGCAAGTAGTAGGTAGTAGGTTGTAGGTAGCAGGTAACGAGTCACGGATCGGTAGCGGGTAGTAGGTTGTGGATTCGGGTAGATGTAGCAAGTCGTAGAAAATACGTTGCGGGTTCAAGATAAATGATTGCGGGTTGCTTGCTTGTAGCAGGTAGGAGTTGCAAGTAGTTTGCAAGTAACGGTAGCTAGGAGTCACGGGTAGCGGTGGCATGTAGCAGGTTACATGTTGCAAGTATCAGGTAGCAAGTAGCGAGTTGTTGGTTGGGTAGCGGGTAGTCATGGGTTGCGAGGTCGTAGGAAATACGTTTCAGGTTCAAGATAAATGATTGCAGGTTGCGAGTATCGGGTGCAAGTTGCAAGGTAGGAGGATGTAGGTCAAGTTAGTTGTAGGTCTGAGCATGTAGGAGGTGGCTTGTAGCGAGGTTACGGAGTTAAAGGTATCGGGGTAGCGGGTTAAGTTTCAAGTTAAGGTAAGTGCGGGTAGTAGGTTGGGGTAGTAGGTTGTAAAGGCAATACATTTCGGGTTCAAGATAATTTATTGCGGGTTGCGGGTATCAAGTTGCGGGTATGCGGAGGATGTGAGTAGAAGGTAGCGGGTTGCGGGTAGTAGGTAGAAGGTCACGGGTATTGGCATGTTCAGGTTACATGTTGCAAGTATCAAGTAGTAGTAGGTTGTAGGTTGCAAGTAACGAGGTCACGTAGCGAGTGTAGCGGGTTGTAGGTTCTAGTACATTGGAGGTTAGCGGTCGTAGGTTACGTTGCGGGTTCAAGATAAATGATTGCGGGTTGCGTAGGTAGCGGGTAGCGTAGCGAGGTTGCGGTAGCATGTAGCGGGTAGCGGTCACGGTGGTATGTAGTAGGTTACAAGTTGCAAGTATCAAGTAGCAAGTACCAGGTAGTAGGTTGTAGGTTACAAGTAACAGGTCACAGGTAGCAGGTAGCAGGTTGTAGGTGAGAGGTAGCAGGTAGCAGGTCGTAGGCAATACGTTCCAAGTTCAAGATAAATGATTGCAGGTAGCAGGTATCAGGTAGCAAGTAGCAGGTAGGAGGATGTAGGTAACAGGTAGTACGTTGTAGGTAGCAGGTAGCAGGTGGCATGTAGCAGGTTACTAGTTAAAGGTATCAGGTAGCAAGTAGCTGGTAGCAGGTTGTAGGTAGCAGGTATCAGGTTGCAGGTAGTAGGTTGCAGGTAGGAGGTTGCAGGTAGCATGTAGCAGGTAGAATATTGCAGGTAGCAGGTAGCAGGCAGGTTGTAGGTAGCAGGTTGCATGTAGCAAGTAGCAGGTGGCAGGTAGCAAGTCACAAGTAGAAGGTGGCATGTAGCAGGTTATAGGTTTCAAGTATCAGGTAGCAAGTGGCAAGTATGTTGTTGGTAGCGTTGTTTGGTTGCGGTAACGGGTTGCGAGGTTGCGGTTCCAGTAGCGGTTGGAGGTCGTGGCAATAAGTTGCGGGTTCCGAGAAATCGAGTTGCAAGGAACGGGTGACGGGTGCAAGTTCACGAGTGTAAGTCGAAGGTGGCGGTTTCACCGGGTAGCGGAACGTAGGTAATGTTGCACGTTCCGGATAGATGATTGCGGGTTGCGGTGTGTAGGTATCGGGTTGCGGTAGCACGTAGCGGTAGATGATTGCGGCAAGGTAGCCGGGTAGTAGGTCACACGTAGCGGTGGCATGTACGTTCTGATTGCAATTATCAAGTACCAAGTACCAGGTAGGAGGTTGTAGGCAGGTGGGTAGTAGGTTCGGGTTATCGAGGAGCGAAGGTTGCGGGTAGTAGGTTATCGGGTTGCGGGTTGCGGTTGCGGGTTGGTTAGCGTCAGGTAGCAGGTGGCATGTAGCAAGTTACATAATGCAAGTATCAGGTAGCAAGTAGCAGGTAGTAGGTTGTAGGTAGCAGGTCATAGGTCAATGCTAGCAGGTTGAAGGTTACAGGTAGTAGGTAGCAGATCTAGGCAATACGTTGCAGGTTCAAGATAAATGATTGCAGGTTGCAGGTAGGAGGTAGTAGGTGGGTTGCATGTAGGAGGTTCAGGTAGAAAGTAGCAGGTCATAGGTAGCAGGTGGCATGTAGCAGGTTACATGTTGCAAGTATCAGGTAGCAAGTAGTAGGTAGTAGGTTGTTGGTAGCAGGTAGCAGGTTGCAGGTTGCAGGTAGCAGGTAGGAGGTCGTAGGCAATACGTTGCAGGTTCCGGATAAATTATTGCAGGTAGCAGGTATCAAGTTGCAAGATGCAGGTAGAAGGTAGCAGGTAGCACGTTGAATGTAGCAGATCGTAGGTAATACGTTGCAGGTTCCACATAGATGATTGCAGGTTGCGGTATCAGGTTGCAAGTAGCAGGTAGCAGGTAGCAGGTCACACGTTGCAGGTGGGATGTAGCAGGTTACAGGTTGCAATTATGAAGTAGGAAGTAGCAGGTAGGAGGTTGTAGGTAGCAGGTTGCAGGTTGCAGGTAGCAGGTTGTAGGTAGCAGGTAGCAAGTAGCTGGTCATAGTCAGCAGGTGGCATGAGCAGGTTACATGATGCAAGTATCAGGTAGCAAGTAGCAGGTAGTAGGTTGTAGGTAGCAGGTTACAGGTAGCAGGTTGTAGGTAACAGGTAGCAGGTAGAAGGTCGTAGGCAAAACGTTGCAGGTTCAAGATAAAAGGTTGCAAGTTGCAGGTAGCAGGTATAAGGTAGCAAGTAGCAGATAGGTTGCAGGTAGCGAGGTTCGGTGCAAAGCCGGGTTGCGGATAGCAGTTGCGAGGTCTGCGAATAAGGTGGCTGTGTAGAGTTAAGGATGTGGCAGTGTGGATACCGAGGTCATAGGCAATACGTTGCGGATTCAAGATAAATGATTGCAGGTTGTAGGTAGCAGGTATCACCTACTACTTGCTACTTGATAATTGCAGCCTGTATCTTGCTACATGCCACCTGCAACGTGTGACCTGCTACCTGCTACGTGCTACTTGCAACCTGATAACTGGAACCTGCAATCATCTATCTGGAACTTGCAACGTATTTCCTACGATCTGCTACCTGCAACCTGCTACCAGCTACCTTCTACCTGCATCTTGCAACTTGATACCTGCTACCTGCAATAATTTATCTGGAACCTGCAACGTATTGCCTACGACCTCCTACCTGCTACCTGCAACTTGCAACATGCTACCTGCTACCAACAACCAACTACCTGCTACTTGCTACCTGATACTTGCAACATGTAACCTGCTACATGCCACTTGCTACCTATGACCTGCTACTTGCTACCTGAACCTCCTACATGCAACCTACCTACTACCTGCTACCTGCAACCTGCAATCATTTATCTTGAACCTGCAACGTATTGCCTACGATCTCGCTACCCGTTCTCGTAACCTCCATAACCTCGCTACCCAAGGACTAAGAGCACAAGCACCTACAACCTACTACCTCGTTACATTTTCTGCTACCGATACTTTACTATAACCCGAACATTCCACCCGCGATCAGGATCGTTACCGCAAACCGCTACCGCAACTGAGATACTGCTACCGAGAACTCGGCTGCTGTCACCACCCGTGAATCAAGTACCTTTACCTGAACCTCCTACCCGCTACGGTACTTGATAATTGTTTCCGCAACCTCGCTACATGCCACCTCGCGCTACGTGTGACCCGTCACCGCACTCCAAATTACACCGTTACGGCACACAAGAGCCAGTACATTAACTCGATACTGCTGACTGTGATCATCATGCAGAACTACTGGAGTATTACCTACGTTACGGTACTGCCGCGACTGTCGATCAGCCTGACTCATCACGGCAGTGCACCACGCCGCTCCCTGCTGATAGTTTATCTAGAGCTGCGACATGTGCCTCCGACCTCTGCAGCTGCTGGCCTGTCTCTGCACTGTTTACCAATAACATCGGGCCGCGCAGTGTGACTCTCGTAGCTTCATGCATCTTCTGCCCGACTATTTTCTTTACTTGCTACTTGCTCTCTTTGCTACTGACTGCTACGTGCAAGCATGCACATTCTGCTGCCTGCGATATTCTGCCACGTCTGCAGCCTCACACTGCAGGCACACTGCACACACGGCCTCTTACGCAACCTCTTACCTACTGACCTACTACACCTGACCTCTTACACTGTGACACATTTTGCTACTGCCCGACTGTACTAGCTACTTGCTACTGATTCTCTAACACATGGCTTTGCTACATGCCACGCCACCTCCCCACCTGTATCTTACCTTTACTACATCCTGCCATTTCTTTACTTGCTACGATGCTGCTCCTATGATCATTTATCTTGAACTTTGAAATGTATTGCCTACGACCTGTACTTGCTGCCTCACGACTCTGACCCTGCTGCCTAGCCACATGACACCATTACATGTCTAACCTACTACTGGTACTTGCTGTAGTCATGAAGCAGGCTATTTTCTTGTGCACCTTCCCCTGGCCTTGCGACCTCGATGTTTATCTTGAACTGCGACGTATTGCCTGACTGCTTTACTGTACAGCAACCTCTGACCTCTTTACCTGTTTACCTTTGACTGTTACTTGCTACCTCCTGACCTACTACCTTACTTGCCTCCCAGGATATACGTATGTAACTGCTCGTACACTAAAAATTGTGACCGGTACATACTTTCCCTCTGACCCTCTACTACTACTTGCTACTTGATAATCGCGGCACTGCAGCCCGCTAAGCATTGCCACCCGCTGCGTGTGATCTCAAGCACTGAACTTTGGAGCGTATTACCTACGATCCGCTACTCTGCTGACCGCAAGCACTGCCACCTTTTACACTCGTCATTACGTGACTCGATACTCCGTCGCCCGCAATGAATTTATCCGGAACCTCGCAGCGTGTTGCCTACGACCCTACCGCTACCTATTATGCTCAAGCACCGCACCTACTGCATCTCGCTGCCAACAACCTACTCACCTCGCGACTTGCTACCCGATGCTTGCAACATATAACCCGCTACAACGCCAACTGCCGCTCCGTGATCTGCTACTTGCTGCCCGAACCTCCTACATGCAACCTACCTACTACTCCGGCTACCCGATACCTGTGCCAGCAAAGAACCCGCGATCATTTATCTTGAATCCCGCAACGTATGTGCCTACGATCTCACACACCGTTCCACCGTAACCTACAACTTCCGGCTATCAGCTGACCCGGTACCTGCTACCCTACTGACACCTACTACACCGCTACTTGTCAGCACCGATACATTATGTAACCCGCTACATGCCACTCACCGTGACCTCTAACTCGCTACCCGAACCGTACTCAATCGATACCCGCTACCCGTAACACGTCGTCGCGACCGTCACTCCAAGCACTGCTACCTACAACCTCCTACCTGCTACCTACTACTTGGTACTTGATAATTTGAAACAGAATCCGGCTACATGCCACCTCGCTACGAATCGCCACCGCCACCGCTCCAAATCGCTACTCGTTACGTGCTACTTGCAACCTGATACCTGCTACCTGCGACCTGCAATCATCTATCTGGAACCTGCAACGTATTACCTACGATCTGTTACCTGCAACCTGATACGTGCTACCTTCCACCTACATCTTGCAACTTGATACCTGCTACCCGTTCCCTGCAATAATTTATCTAGAACCTGCAACGTATTGCCTCAACCTCCTACCTGCTACCTGCAACCTGCAACCTACTACCTGCTATCAACAACATACTTGCCACTTGCTACCTGATACTTGAAACCTATAACCCGCTACGTGCCACCTTCTACTTGTGACCTGCTACCTGCTACTTGCTACTTGCTACTGCTACTTGCTACCTGCAACCTGCTACCTACAACCTGCCTGCTACCTGCTACCTGCTACCTGCAATATTCTACTTGCAACATGCTACCTGCAACCTCCTACCTGCAACCTACTACCTGCAACCTACTACCTGCAACCTCGATACTCGTACTGTGACCCTTTTGATTTATTTGCTACCTAATACCTTTAACACGTAACTGTAGCACATGCCACTTGCTACCCACAACATACTACCTGCTACCTACATCCTCCTACCTGCTACTTGCTACTTGCTACCTGATACCTGCTACCTGCAATCATTTATCTTGAACCTGAAATGTATTGCCTACGACCTGCTACCTGCTACCTCTAACCTACAACCTACTACCTGCTTACCTGACCTTGTTACCCGTAACCTACAACCTACTACCTGGTACTTGCTACTTGACACTTGCAACATGTAACCTACTACATACCACCTGCTACCTGCTACTTGCAACCTGCTACCTGCTACCTGCAACCTGTAATCATTTATGTTGAACCCCGCAACATTTTGTCTACTTAATCGCCACTGCTACCCGTAACCTACAACCTCTGGCTACCCTACTGACCTCACACTGCTTTACCTACAACCTACTACACCTGCCACTTGCAACATGTAACCTTCTTTACATGCCACCTCTACTTGCTACCTTCTACCACACCGATATTTGGAGCACCGCTACCTACATCCTCCTACCTCGCTACTTGCTTATACCCGATACCCCTAACTACCGCACATAATTTATCTTGAACCTGAAATGTCTTCCCTACAACCTACTACCTGCAACCTGATACCTGCTACTTGCAACCTGCTACCTGCTACTTGCTCCCTGATACCTTTAACATGTAACCTGCTACATGCCACCTGCTACCTGCTACCTACAACATACTACCTGCTACCTATATCCTCCTACCTACTACCTACATCCTCCTACCTGCTACTTGCTACCTGATACCTGCTACCTGCAATCATTAATCTTCAACCTGAAACATATTGCCTACGATCTGCTACCTGCTACCTCTAACCTACAACCTGTTACCTGCTACCTGTGACCTGTTACCTGTAACCTACAACCTACTACCTGGTACTTGCTACCTGATACTTGCAACATGTAACCTACTACATACCACCTGCTATCTGTGACCGGCTACCTCCTACTTGCAACCAGCTACGTGCTACCTGCAACCTGCAATCCTTTATCTTGAACCTGCAATGTATTGCCTCACGACTGCCATAAATGCCGTTACCGTAACCCTGACCCGGCCACCTGCTACCGTGGACTCAAGTTACCGCTACCTACAACCTACTACCTACTACTTGCTACCTGATACTTGCAACATGTAACCTGCTACATGCCACCTGCTTCCTGTGACCTGTTACTTGCTACCTGAACCTGCTACATGCAACCTACCTACAACCTGCTACCTGATACCTATTACCTGCAACCTGCAATCATTTATCTTGAACCTGCAACGTATTGCCTACCATCTGCTACCTGCTACCTTTAACCTACAACTTGCTACCAGTGACCTGTTACTTGCTACGTACAACCTACTACCTGCTACTTGCTACCCTATACTTGCATTATGTAACCTCGCTACCCCGCAACCTCGTCGCTCGTCACTCCGCAACCTTTGATACACCGTTACCAAGAACCGACGTCGCTCGCTACCTACAACTTGCTACCGCTACCTCAACCTCCTACCTCGGCTACTTGGTACTTGATAATGCGACGTACATGCCACCTATGCCGATGTGGGGACTTCTTACTATCGAGCTACATCTTGCAACTTGATAACTGCTACCTGCTCCCTGTAATAATTTATCTAGAACCTGCAACGTATTGCCTACGACCTCCTACCTGCTACCTGCAACCTGCAACCTGCTACCAACAATATACCTGCCACTTGCTACTGCCACTGACTTGAAACCCGTAACCTCGCTAGTTGCCACCCGCTCAGGACTCTTTAAATCCAACCTCTTTTCACTGCTTTCTACATTATACTTGCATCCTGCTACTTGCTACTTCCAACCTGCTACTTGCTACGTGCTACTTGCAACCTGATACCTGGTACCTGCAATCATCTATGTGGAACTTGCAACGTATTACCTCGACTCCGTTACTCGCTAAATTACCTCTGAACCCGCTACCTCGCTACTTGCTACTCGATACTTGCAACTTTGTAACAACCCGTCACTGCTACGCCTACAACCTACTACTGATACTCTGCAACCTATAACTTGCACATGCCACATGCTACCGTGATTCACGCTACTTGCTACCTACAACCCTACTACCTTCCACTTACCATACTTGTGACCTCGCAACCTACACATTCCACCGGCTACTGTGAGCTACTACAGCTACAACCTCGCACTGCTTTACTCACTCGGCACTTGACTACCAGCACATACAACCTCCTCCTTACATGATACTTGCAACCCCGTAACTTTGCTCCATACACCCGCTACTGTGACTTGATACTTGCAACCTGTACAGCCCAATGAACTTTGCTAGGCTACTGCTTCTGCCCAGGCGCCAACTTTCTATACTGCTACCTTCTGCCTCGTACCGGATCTCCCGATACTACGCACTGCCAACACTCGCAATCATTTATCTTGAACACTGGCAGCGTATACCGCCCACGATTAGCTACTTTACACTGATGCCGCTTCTAACACCGAATCACTACGTGACCAGATGCCCTGGCATCACCGGGCACTGCCGACCTGAAAGCTGCTCATGCTACCTCTACGACCTCCTGCCTCTACTCGCGACGCTGGATGCTTGAAGCTTGTAACCTCGCTACATGCCACACGCTACCTCGCGGACTGGCTACATGCGTTACTGGCTACCACGCTACGTGCTACTTGCAACCTGATATCTGCTACCTGCTACCTGCAATCATCTATCTGGAACCTGTAATGTATTATCTACGACCTGCTACCTGCTACCTTCTACCTGCTACTTGCAACCTGACATCACGCTAAATAGCAACCCGCAATCATTTATTTGGAACTGCAAACGCATTGCCTACGACACCGCTATTCTGTACACCATAACCTGACTGCTACACCTTTCACCTGTGACACAGTTACCCGCTACCTACAACATACTACCACTGCTTACTTGCAACATGTAACTTTGCTACATGCCACCGCTTTTTGTGACCATCTACCGCTACGTGAACCTTAACCTTTCATGATTTTTATCTTGAACTCCAATGTATTGCCTACGATGCTGACTACACTGTACTACAACCTTCGCTACTTGACCTGGTTATCGCTACTACAACTCTACTACTTTACTTGCTACCTCGAATCTTGCATTATGTAACCTGGCTGCAAACCACTTTGCTACCAGACCAGCTACTGGCTATGCTGGCGAACGCTACACAACTTGATACACGCTACACCGCAAGGCGCAATCATCTACCTACAAACTACTACCATGTACTTGCTACACAATACTTGAACACATGAAGCGATGGCTCGAGGCCACCCGATGTCAAGTGACTGCATTGTCCTGCTTAACTGCAGATCCTCATTGCTCGGGTAATCGATACCGCTACACTGCGACCTGGAATCGTTTATTTGGAACACCTGGCAACGCATTGTTCTACGACCCTACTTACCTGGCTTGCCCTTGTCCTCCTACACTCCGCATATTCGCCATTCTGCGACCTGTGACCAACTTATCTCGAACCTACGACTGTTATCTGCTACCTTGACTGTCATACCTTGCCACTGCTAAACTCTACACTGCCACCAGAACCACTCTACTACTTGCTCACCTGATGCTCCTGGCCAACTCGCGAATGGATTACCGACGCAGCACGCCCTGGCGACTCGTAACTCCACTGACCTGACTACACCTGCTACAGCGGATCTGCATCGCACGCTCCACAACCCTCATATTCGCTACTCGCCACCGACACTCGCAACATGCCGCTGCATGCCACCGCACAGTCGCGACCTGCCACACTGCTTTACTGGCACGTGCTACTTGCAACCTAATACACCCGCAACCTCGCAATCATGTATCCGGAACTGCGGCAATGCAGTTACCTACACTGCGACCTGCTTTATACCTGTGCCACCTAATACCGCATCATTTATCTAGAACACCTCAGCGAGTTGCCTCGACTACTTGACCTGCGACTGCTACCTTCTACCAACAACCTACTCCAACACTTGCTACTTGACATCATAATCAGACCAGACTGACCCTCGCTGCACCATTACTGTGACTTCACACCGCTACTTCATGACTTACAACTTTCTTACCTCTCTTACCCTCGCTACTTCGAGCCTTGATATTGCTTACTGCAACCCCGCAATCATCTATCCCTCGAATTTGCAATGTATTGCTCATTAAGCAGCTATTGCAACCTACTTCACTGCTACTTGCTACGATACTTGCAACATGTAACACTACATGTCCTCACCGCCACATGCCACCTGCCACCGGTGACTGCCATCCGCTTACCTGTGAACCTCGCTCGTCGTTAACCAATCGCATTGCCAACCACTGCTACTTGGTATTTTGCTGCCGTGCACCTGGCAACCTGGCAATCATTTATCTCGAACCCCGCGATAGTCGTTTACGACTGCTACATCGCTTACCTGTAGCCTACAACCTGTGCACGCTCCTTCTACCTACTACTGCTACGTTATGAACATGTACTCGCTACATGCCACTGTTGCCGTCCACGACTGCCACCGCTACTGCTACCGCACCGCTGGCCATTTCGTTGAGCGACTGCACACCGCAACCTGGCCTACTACCCTGTACGATACTCGTCACCGCAACTCGATCATTTATCTTGAAGCTAGCGTATTGCTACGATCCATCGTTACCCTGCCACCTACAACTCGCCACCATTACCCACAAGGACGTGTTACCTCGCTACCTACAACCTCAGCCCGCTACTTGCAACATGTAACCCGCTACATCCCACCTCGCTTACCCGTGACCCGCTACCGCTTCCGTTACCCGCTACGACTGCCAAGCCATACCCCCACCTCAACCTCCTACCTCTGCAACACGCTGATACTTGAAGATTGTAACCTCGCTACATGCCACTGCTACTACGGACCCGCCGCTACATGCATTACGCTACTCACATACGTGCTATTTGCAACTCCGATATGTACTCACTACCCTACAATCATCTATCCTGAACCTGTAGCATTATTCTCTACGACACGCTACTCCGCTACCTCTAACCTACAACCTCGCTACTCAAGCTAATTCGTGACTCAAGTTAATTCTAACCTAAAGATGAGACTTGTCCATTATCTCTAAGGATCATGCTCTTCTTGTTAGGTTGAGAGGCAATGTGCCCTCGTCCCAAACATTGAAACACTTAATGGACGATTCTTTTTTATCGGAGTGGATGGGTGTTGGCTTTTTCTTTCTTGGGATCTTTAATTTCCCTAGATCTTTAGGCTTAAAAGGAACATCCTTGTGGCCTTCTTCCTCTTATTTTCCTTCCAAGGCTTTGAGGTTGAGTATCTACTCTACCTTTTCTATGGAGTTTTTTGTTCTACCTTTTGGGCTTGGTGGTAGAGTTCATTCAAACTCATATAGTTGTGGAGTTCCACAACATCCCTAATCTCATCCTTAAGCCCTTCAAGAATCTTGCCATTCTAGCCTCCTCTCATTCTTCTATGTTGGCTCTAATGATGCATACCTCCATATCTTTGTAGTACTCATCCACCCTATTACCTTGGGTTAATCTTTGGAGCCTATTATGAAACTTCCTAAGGTAATGAGGGGTACATACCTATTCCTAAGGATGGCTTTCATTTCTTCCCAAGTCTCAATAGGATGAAACCTTGCTCTCTTTTCACTAGCTTATCCCACCAAATCAAAGCATAGTCACAGAAAATTCAAGACTAGCTAGCTTTTACCTATGTTCCTCCCTCACTTCATAGCACATGAAAATTTGCTCTACCTTCAACTCCATGATAGGTAGATTTCAGGTCATTCAACCCTTGAAATTTTGGAATTCTAAACTTGGTTCCATCTATTCTTTCTTGGTTTCCATTTTCTCTCCTACATCTATTCCTAATCCTAGAAGAAGCTCTATGACTATGATGGCTAAGAGAATGTCTATCTCTACTTTTATGGATCCTACTCCTAGATGAATTTCTAACCCTAAGTGGAGACCTAGATGATTCCCTATCACTCTCATGCCTACCTTGATTCCCACCCCTGTGATTATTCCTTTGGTTTCTTCTAGGGGATTCATAGAATTCTTCTTGTAAAAGTTCCTCCCTAGCTGAATCAATTTTATTTTTGTTTTTCTTAGAACTACTAGACCCTTCATTTTGTTTCTTTTTAAACAAAGTCTCATTCCTCTTTTCTAGTTCATACAAGCGATCTTCAAATTGTTCACTTTGTTTTCTTAACATTTTTTCAAAGGTTTGGGTAAGGGCTTCTAGTTGTAACCTATTGAAGCTAGGTGGATAATCATTTTCACTCATGATGCTCTCCACTCAAGACACAAGATATGAAAAAAATCAATTAAGAAAATCACAAATATTCTATCAGTACAAATTCCTACCACATAAAACACTTGAACAATTAAGAAATTAAAATGCAGAAAGTTAATTGGTTTCTTACACAAACCAAGGTCCAAGATAGGGAAAGATAAGTAACAAGTAGTCACATAGGCTAAGTTGTAAACCTAGCAATTATGGAACCCCCTTATTACTCCTTTCAACAAGCACACTTAGACTCCCCCTTATGGCTCCTCAAAACCACACAAAGGCCTTGGAACTTACATACAATTACTAACAAAATTACAAAGAAAATTCCTAAGTACAAACTAAATCAAAAGGATTACAATATTATAACCCTACTACAACCAAATTCTAAAATTACACCAAAAAGAAAGTCCTAGTAAGAGAAATCCTAATCTATTACAAATGGGTAAATTCTTCAAGTCAAGCTTCAAGTCCAAGTCTTCTCCAAGTTTAGCTCCAAGTCAAACAAAATTTCTTTCTTAGGGCTGCATACAAAATTAAACAAAGAATGCTTTGCAAACCAAGAAATTGTTAGCACAATTAAAACCAATTACTTCCTTCCTCACCAGTGTTTACCACTCTTAGTCACTCAATTTGGTCTTACTTTACCCTTGAAGAAAAGACACATATTCAACTTAAAATTAGAGGCCTTGATGTTTCCAATGTGGTAAAAACTCAACTCATCCACAATTCAGGAATGGACAAAACATAGGAATTTTGGGGACAAACAAGAAACTCTTATCACAAAAATTAGCTAAAGTCAAAGGGATTAAAATTGTGACAAACTAGAATTCAAAGAAGACAAGCAACAATTAAGTGGTGAAAAAAATAGGCACTCAAAAGGAATTCAAGAAGGATGAATGGATTACAAACTTGTGTGAATTGTTCTTAAAACTGAACTTAACCTTTCTTTGAAAGAAAATCATTCATATGCATCATAGTTCATTCAAGAGGATAAATTCAACTCAAGTTGTTCAACACACTTCAATTGATCCCAAACTCAACTCAAATATTACAATTGAAATACAATAAAATGAAACTTGAAGATCATTTAACTCTGGAATTTTTTTTTTACCTTTTTTTTAATAAACATTCTGTCCAGATTTTTTTTTCACGTTTTTTTTTCGTTTTTTCTTTTTTCGTTTTTGTTCTTTGTTGATTTTGTCTTTTTGCCTTGTATATTTTAGGAAAATGTAATGTACACTTATATCACTCCAAAACAAGCACAGGATTAACACTTAAACATCCAACAACAATTTTTTCAAAGATCAAACACAAACTTCCTCAAGAACACATGAAGAACAGTGATGAACATGATGAACATCATGAACAATTTTCAGAATTTTGCCAAAATAATTGAGGGGTTTTTGAGAAAACAATGATCAAGTTACAATTTCAACAACAAAACCCATAAATTCCAAAGGATTTGAGAGAACAATAGATGTGTTCTTGCTGGAAATACCCAGAAAAAAAAAAAAAGGGGTTCTTCAATTTCTTGACATTTTGATGCAATTTTGAGCAAATTCACCGATTAAATTGATGTTTAAGCAAGGATCCAACAACATATGACTCAAAGCAACACAAATTACATGTGAATTCAAGCAAGAAGGGGCTGAAAATATGCAGAAAAACAGGAACAAAAACAGAGACGAAAATGGGAGAAGAAGATGATGAAAAATGAAGGAGAAAAGTGAGAGAAGTTACCTCCAAACAACAAGATCTTGATACCGCATAATACAACCCACTTGGGAGGAGGAGGATGGACCTAGTTGCAGGTAGGATTGAAGCTCAAAATTCAAAGCAGTTTTGGGAGCTCCTCAAATTGTGTTCAATGTAGCACAAAATTGTGCATAAAAATGAAAAGAAGAGGAAACATAAATTTGCAGAATGTAAAGAGGGAATTGGGGAAGGTGACTGCAAGAATTAAAGGCTGGAAATAAAGTGCAGAAATTGAAGAAAAGGAAAAACGAAAATGACCAAAATTAAAGGGGAAAGGGGCTAAATATTAAAGCATAAACTAAGAACCAGAATTGTAAATTGCAAGAAGGTAAATGGAAGAACGTAAATTGCAGAAAAATAATTCCTAAGCTAGGCGCCACTCCACTAGCTAGAGGAAGCTAGGAAGATAAGCCAAGTTCCACCACATTGGAGGCTCCAATGATAAGGAAAAGGGTCTTGACCTCAAGAACAAGCAAGAGGAGAAGAAAGAGAAGAGAAAGTTGCTCTCTCAAGGGAATTTTGGATTCCAATAGCATAAAATGACCAAAGGTGCCATTTGCTTACATTAAGCCCTTATTTATTGGAAAAAAGGAAGGGGGCTGCTTGGTTGTGGGTTTCGGCTGCCCTTAGCCAACCAAGCTCTTAACCTAAGCTTGTTCCTATTCTAAATAACCTATTCTTAGTCCATGTTGGAATAAGCTATTCCCACTTTTACAACTTAAAGAAAAATACAACCAAATTAAAATTAGGAAAAATTTCAGTTTTATTATCGTTAAGATAAAAATTTCTCTTGAAAGCCAATTTCCATGCTAACATCAAGGTTGCAGGTAGCAAGTCACAGGTAGCAAGTGGCATGCAGCAGGTTACAGGTTGCAAGTATCAGGTAGCAAGTAACAGGTAGTAGGTTGTACGTGGCAGGTAGCAGGTAGCAGTTCTACGTGCAGAGTAGAAAGGTTGCAGTAGCGACTCCATAGGTGTTTGGCGTGTAGCGGGGTTACAGGTTGCAAGTTTCAGGTAACAAGTCAAAGGTAGTAGGTTTTAGGTAGCAGGTTGTAGGCATTACGTTGCAGGTTGTAGTTAGCAGGTTGTAGGCAATACGTTGCAAATTCCAGATAGATGATTGCAGGTTGCAGGTAGCAGGTATGGGATTGCAAGTACCAGGTAGAAGGTAGCAGGTAGCAGGTAGCAGCTGACAGGTAGCATGTAGCATGTAGCAGGTTACAGGTTGCAAGTATCAGGTAGTAGGTTGTAGGTAGCAGGTAGCAGGTGGCATGTAGCAGGTTATAGGTTGCAAGTATCAGGTAGCAAGTAGCAGGTAGCAAGTAGCAGGTAGCAGGTTGTAGGTAGCTAGTAGCAGGTAGCAAGTAGAAGGTCGTAGGTAATACGCTGCAAGTTCCACATAGATGATTGCAGGTAGCAGGTATCAGGTTGCAAGTAGCAGGTAGTAGGTTGCAAGTATTAGGTAGGAAGTAGTAGGTAGTAGGTTGGAGGTAGCAGATCACAGGTAGCGGTGGGCATGTAGCAGGTTACAGGTTTCATGTCTCAAGTAGTAGGTTGTACGCAATACGTTGCTAATTCAAGATAGATGATTGCAGGTTGGAGGTAGCAGGTATCAAGTTGCAGGTAGCAGGTAGTAGGTTGTAGGTTACAGGTTGCAGGTAGCAGGTCGTAGGTAATACGTTGCAGGTTCAAGATAAATGATTGCAGGTTGCAGGTAGCAGATATCACGTAGCAAGCGGGTAAGGTTGTCAGGTTGCACGTTCGGGTAACAAGAAGTAGCGAGATTGCGGTGGCAAGTCAA
Source organism: Canavalia ensiformis (assembly GCA_026541065.1). Classification (NCBI taxonomy): domain Eukaryota; kingdom Viridiplantae; phylum Streptophyta; class Magnoliopsida; order Fabales; family Fabaceae; genus Canavalia; species Canavalia ensiformis. Next base: position 6,862 of record JAMKYM010000888.1, on the reverse strand, counting down.
AGGTGGCGGTGGCATGTAGCACTGCGGTTGCAAGTATCAGGATAAAAAGTAGCAAGTTGCGAGTGTTGTAGGTAGCCGTGCTTGAGGTTCGAGGTTGCAGGTAGCAGATAGCAAGTAGCAGGTCGTAGGTAATACGTTGCAAGTTCCACATAGATGATTGCAGGTTGCAGTTAGCAGAGATTAATTCGCAAGTAGCATGTCACTGGTAGCAGGTTGCAAGTAGCACGTAGCAGGTGGCATGTAGCATGTTACAAGTTGCAAGTATCAGGTAGCAAATAGTAGGTAGGAGGATGTAGGTAGCTGGTAGCAGGTTTCAGGTAGTAGGTAGCAAGTAGTAGGTGGCAGGTAGCAGGTTACAGGTTAAAGGTATCAGGTAGCAAGTAGCAGGTAGTAGGTTTTAGGTAGCAGGTTTCAGGTAGCAGGTAGTAGGTTGCAGGTAGCATGTTCAGCGGGATTGCGGGTAACGGGTTCATAGGTGCGGTAGCATGCGGCGAGGTTGCGAGGTAGTAGGTTTGGGTAGCGAGTGGAGTATCAGTTGCGTAGTAGGTTGCAGGTAGTAGGTTGTAGGTAGGAGGTTGCAGGTATCCGGTAGAAGGTGGCACGTAGCAGGTTATAGGTTTCAAGTATCAGGTAGCAAGTGGCAGCTATGTTGTTGGTAGTAGGTTGCAGGTTGCAGGTATGAAGTTGCAAGATGGATGTAGAAGGTAGCAAGTTAAAGGTATTACAGGTAGCAAGTAGGTAATACGTTGCGGGTTCGGATAGATGATTGCGAGGTTGCGGGTTGCGGAGTAGCGGAGTAGTAGGTTGCGGGTAGCATGTAACGGGTAGCGGGTAGGTAGCGGTGGCGGGTAGGAGGTCACAGGTAGTAAGTGACATGTAGCAGGTTATAGGTACCAAGTATCAGGTAGCAAGTAGCAGGTAGCATGTAGCATGTTGTAGGTAGCCGGTAGCAGGTTAGAGGTTGCAGGGTTTAGGCAATACGTTGAGGTTCAAGAGACATGATTGCAGGTTGCAGGTAGTCTAGAGTTCAATAGTGATGGGTTGCGGACCGGGTCCGCAGGTAGCGAGGTGGCATGTAGCGAGGTTACGGGTTGCAAGTATCAAGTAGCAAGTAGTAGGTAGGTTGTAGGTAGCAGGAAACAGGTTGCAGGTTGCAGGTAGAAGGTAACAGGTCGTAGAGGCAATACGTTGCAGGTTCGAGATACGTGATTGCAGGTTGCAGATAGCAAGTAGCAAATAGCAGGTAGGAGGTAGCAAGTAGCAGGTAGTAGGTTGCAGATACCAATTAGCGTGTAGCAGGTAGTAGGTTGTAGGTAGCACGTAGCATGTTACAGGTTGCAGGTAGCAGGTTGTAAGCAATACAATGCTAATTCCAGATAGATGATTGCAGGTTGCAGGTAGCAGGTATCAAGTTGCAAGTAGCATGTAAAGGTAACGGGTAAGCGAGTACTTGAGGTTGTAGATAGCAAGTAAAGTATGGTCGTAGGTTGTGGGTTACAGTTTGCAAGTAACAGTCACAATGACTAGCGGTTCTTGGTACAAGTTGAAGTAGCAAGTCACAAGTAAGGTGGCATGCAGCAATTCTGAGTTCAAGTTGAGTCTCAAGTTGCGAGTAGTAGGTTGTACGTAGCGGGTAACGAGTACGCGGTTGAAGCGGGTAGAAGGTGGCATGTAGCGGGTTACAAGTCCACGAGTATCGGGTATGTAATAGGTTTTTTGGAGCGGTAGCTTCGGGTTGCGGGTTCTCGTAGCGAGGTACGAGTTGTAGGCATTACGTTGCAGGTTGCAGGTAGCAGGTTGTAGGCAATACGTTGCAAATTCGAGATAGATGATCGCGGTTCAGGGTTGCGGGTTAAATAGCGGTATCGGGTTGCAAGTACCGGTAACGCGGTAGCAGTACTTGGCGTCTAGGTAGTGTTGGTAGCAGTCTGGGTAGCATGTGGCATGGAGTAGGTTACAGGTTACAAGTATCAGGTAGTACGTTGTAGGTAGCAGGTAGCAGGTAGCAGGGGGCATGTAGCAGGTTGTAGGTAGCCCGTAGCAGGTAGCGAGTAGCAGGTCGTAGGTAATACGTTGCAAGCTCCACATAGATGACTGTAGGTAGCCGGTATCAGGTTGCAATTAGTACGTAGCAAGTAGCAGGTTGCAAGTTGTAGGTAGCAGGTTGCAAGTGTCAGGTAGCAAGTAGCAGGTAGTAGGTTGGAGGTAGCAGATCACAGGTTGTAGGTGGCAGATAGCAGGTTACAGGTTTCGAGTCTCAGGTAGTAGGTTGTAGGTAATACGTTCCTAATTCCAGATAGATGATTGCAGGTTGGAGGTAGCATGTATCAGGTAGCAGGTTGCAGGTAACAGGTAGCAGGTCAAGGGTAGCTGGTGGCATGTAGCAGGTTACATGTTGCAAGTAGCAGGTATTTGGTTGCAAGTAGCAGCTTGCAGGTAGTAGGTAGCAGGTCATAGGCAATACGTTGCAAGTAGCAGGTTGCAGGTATCAGGTAGCAGGTGGCATGTAGCATGTTACAAGTTGTAAGTATCAGGTAGCAAGTAGCAAGTAAGTTGTAGGTAGCAGGTAGCAGGTAGTAGGTCGTAGGAAATACATTGCAGGTTCCAAATAAACTATTACAGGTTACAGGTGGCAGGTATGAGGTTGCAAGTAGCAGGTCACAGGTATCACGTGGCATGTAGCACATTACAGGTTGCAAGTATTATGTAGCAAGTAGCAGGTAGTAGGTAGATGATTCCAGGTAGCAAGTCACAGGTAGAGGTGTCACGTAGGAGGTGGCATGTAGCAGGTTACAGGTTGCCTGTATCAAGTAGCAAATAGCAGGTAGGTTGTAGGTTGCAGGTAACAGGTTGCGGCTTGCAGGTAGCAGGTATCAGGTTGCAAGTAGCAAGTCGTAGGTAATACATTGCAAGTTCCAGATAGATGATTGCAGGTTGCAGGTAGCAGGTATCAGGTTGCAAGTAGCACGTAGCAGGTAGCAGGTCACAGGTAACAGGTGGCATGTAGCAGGTTACAGGTTGCAAGTATCAATGTGCACGTAGCAGGTAGGAGGTTATAGGTCGAAGGTAGCAGGCAGCAGGTTGCAAGTCACAGGTAGCAAGTTACAGGTTAAAGGTATCAGGTAGCAAGTAGCAGGTCGTAGGCAATACGGTGCAGGTTCAAGATAAATGATTGCAGGTTGCAGGTAGCAGGTAGCAGGTATTAGGTTGCAAGTAGGAGGTAGAAGGTAGTAGGTAGCAGGTAGCAGGTTACAGGTTGCAAGTAATCAGTAGCAAGTAGCGGATTCTTGTCAGTAGCGGGTTGCGGGTAGAAGTCACAAGTAGCAGTGGCATGCGGGTTCTGAGTTTAAGTATCGGTACAAGTAGTGATGGTAGGTTGTATCGTGAGGTAAAGACTCACAGTAGGTACTTGAGTGGCATGTACGCTTCTGATTCAACATCGGGTAGTAAGTTTTAGGTAGCAGGTAGCAGGTTGCAGGGTTCTTGTAACAGGTAGCAGGTTGTAGGCATTACGTTGCAGGTTGCAGGTAGCAAGTTGTAGGCAATACGTTGCAAATTCCAGATAGATGATTGCAGATTGCAGGTTGTAGGTAGTAGGTATCAGGTAGCAGGTAGCAGGTGGCAGGTAGCAGGTAGCAGGGTCTAGGTAGCAGGTAGCAGGTCACAGGTAGCATGTGGCATGTAGCAGGTTACAGGTTGCAAGTATCAGGTAGTTGGTTGTAGGTAGCAGGTAGCAGGTAGCAGGTAGCATGTAGCAAGTTACAGGTTGCAAGTATCGGGTAAAGAAGTAGCGAGGGTAGCGAGGTTGTAGGTAGCCGTACGGGTAGCATGTAGATCGTGAGTGTCACGTTGCAAAGCTCCACATAGCTGATTGCTGGTATCAGGTTGCATTTAACACGTAGCAAGTAGCAGGTAGGAGGTTGCAAGTATTAGGTAACGAGCAGCAGGTAGTAGGTTGAAGGTAGCAGGTCACAGGTATTAGGTGGCAGGTAGCAGGTTACAGGTTTCAAGTCTCAGGTAGTAGGTTGTAGGCAATACGTTGCTAATTCCAGGTAGATGATTGCAGGTTAGAGGTAGCAGGCAGCAGGTTACAGGTAAAAGGTAGCAGGTCAAGGGTAGCTGGTGGCACGTAGCAGGTTACATGTTGCAAGTAGCAGGTAACAAGTAGCAAGTAGCAGGTTATAGGTAGCCCGTACAGGTAGCATGTAGCAGATCGTAGGTAATACGTTGCAAGCTCCACATAGTTGATTGCAGGTATCAGGTTGCATTTAACACGTAGCAAAGTGCGCAGTGGAGGTTGCAAGTATCGAGTAACGAAAGCCCGAGTAGTAGGTTGGAGGTAGCCGAGGTCCTGGTAGTAGGTGGCGGGTATGCAGTTACGGTTTCAAGTCTCGGGTAGTAGGTTCTAGGCGATATGTTGCTAATTCCGAGATAGATGATCGTTAGAGGTAGCGGGGTCGGGTAGCGGGCGACGGGTTACGGGTAAAAGGTACAGTCGGGGTAGGCTGGCACGTAGCAGGTTACATGTTGCAAGTAGCAGGTAGTAGGTTGCATCTAGCAGGTAGCAGGTTCCAGGTAGTAGGTAGCAAGTCGTAGCCAATACGTTGCAGGTAGTAGGTTGCAGGTATCAGGTAGCAGGTCAAAGGTAGCAAGTGGCATGTAGTATGTTATAGGTTGTAGGTATCACGTAGCAATTAGCAAGTAAGTCGTAGGTAGCAGGTCGTAGGCAATACGTTGCATGTTGCAGATAGATGATTGCAGCTAGCAGGTAGCAGGTAGCAGGTTGCAAGTAGCACGTTGCAGGTAGCAGGCTGCAGGTAGGTTGTCACATGTAGCAGGTGGCATGTAGCAGGTGGCATGTAGCAGGTTACATGTTGCAAGTATCAAGTAGCAAGTAGCAGGTAGTAGGTTGTAGGTAGCAGTTAACAAGTCACAGTGCGAAAGTTGTAGGTTACGAGGTAGCGGGTAGCGGTCGTAGGCAATACGTTGCGGGTTCAAGATAAATGATTGCGGGTTGCAGGTAGAAGGTATCAGGTAGCAAGTAGCAGGTAGGTTGCAGGTTCAGGTAGCGAGTAGCAGGTTGCACGTAGCAGGTAGCAGGTAGCAACTCACAGGTAGCAGGTGGCATGTAGCAGGTTACATGTTGACAGTATGAAGTAGCGAGTAGCAGGTAATAGGTTGTTGGTAGCAGGTAATAGGCTGTTGGTCGCAGGTAGCAGGTAGCAGGTCGTAGGCAATACGTTCCAGGTTCAAGTAAAATGATTGCAGGTAACAGGTATCAAGTTGCAAGTAGCAGGTTGCAGGTAGCAGGTTGCAGGTGGCGGTAGCAGTAATGAGTCACGGTGAGCGGGTGGCATGTAGCCGAGTTACATGTTGCAAGTATCGAGTAGCAAGTAGTGGTAGTGTTTTAGGTAACGAGGTAACATGTCACGGGTAGCGGTAGCTTGAGTTTCGGTAACGCGAGTAGCAAGTAGCCGACGGGTAGGAGGATGTACGTAGCAGGTAGCAAGTTTCAGGTAGGAGGTAGCAGGTAGCAGGTGGCATGTAGCAGGTTACATGTTTCAAGTCTCAGGTAGCAAGTAGTAGGTTGTAGGTAGCACGTAGCGTGTTTGCGGGTTCTCGAAATGGGCGTAGGCAAATACGTTAAGTTCTAGATAGATGATTGCGGTTGCGAGTAGCGGTATCAAGTTGCAAGTAGCGGTGGCAAGTAGTAGGTTGCGGGTAGCAAGTAACGGAGTAACCGGGTAGCAAAGGTTCTTGCCGTGCGGTGCTGAGTCACTGGTAGCGAGGTGGCATGTAGCAGGTTGCAGGTTGCAAGTATCAAGTAGCAAGTGGCAGGCAGGCTGTTGGTAGAAGGTAGCAGGTTGCAGGTTGTAGGCAATACATTGCAAGTTCCAGATAAATGATTGCAGGTAGCAAGTATCAGGTTGCAAGTAACAAGTAGCAAGAAGCAAGTAGGTTGTTGGTAGCAGGTAGCAGGTAGCAGGTAGCAGGTCGTAGGCAATACGTTGCAGGTTCAAGATAAATGATTGCAGGTTGCACGTAGCAGGTATCAAGTAGCAAGTAGCAGGTAGGTTGCAGGTTCAGTTAGCAAGTAGCAGGTTGCAGGTAACAGGTAGAAGGTAGCAGGTTTCAAGTCTTAGGTAGTAGGTTGTAGGAAATACGTTCCTAATTCTAGATAGATGATTGTAGGTTGCAAGTAGCAGGTATCAAGTTGGAAGTATCAGGTAGAAGGTAGCAGGTTGTAGGTAGCAAGTAGTAGGTAACAAGTAGAAGGTTGCAGGTCACAGGTAGCAGGTTGCAGGTCACAGGTAGCAGGTGACATGTAGCAGGTTACAGGTTGCAAGTATAACGTAACAAGTAGCAGGTAGTTGGTAGTAGGTAGCAGGTAGCAGGTAGCAGGTTGCCGGTAGCAGTTTGCAGGTAGCAGGTCACCAGTAGCGGGTGCCATGTAGCAGGTAGTAGGTTTTAGGTAGCAGGTTGTAGGAAATACGTTGAGGTTCTAGAGATGATTGCGAGGTTGCGGGTAACGGAGGTATCGAGGTTGCGAGGTAAACGAGTAGAAGGTGGCATGTAGCGAGGTTACTGATTCTGACAGTATCAGTAGCAAGTAGGAGTGGGTTGTGGGTGGCGGGTAACGGGGTTGCAGATTGGAGGTTGCAGGTTGCAGGTAGAAGGTAGCAGGTCATAGGCAATACGTTGTAGGTTCGAGATAGATGATTGCAGGTTGCAGATAGCAGGTAGCAAGTAGCACGTAGGAGGTTGCAGGTAGCATATCACAGTGCTTCGGGTGCCATGTAGCCGAGTTCTGGGTTTGAGAGTCTCGGTGTGGTATTAGGTATTGGTGGCACGTATCTTTGTG
>JAMKYM010000897.1:0-30168 GCA_026541065.1 Canavalia ensiformis | reverse complement strand
TAAATTTTCTCGCATTTCACCCTATCACACGAGGCTCGTGGATGTTTAATTTTCTCGCATTTCAACCTATCACACGAGGCTATGCATGTTTAAATTTCCGCACTTCAGCCCATCACACGAGGCTTCCGTATGTTTGATTCTTTCAGATTTCCTGCCTTATCACACAGGCTCGTATGTTTACATTTCGCACCCTCACCCTATCACACGCAGGGCTCGTATGTTTAAATTTCTGCATTTGTACTTCATCACACGAGGCTCGCATGTTTAATTTTCACGATTTCAAATTAACACACGAGGCTCGTATGCTCTTTAATTTTCTGAAGATTTCAGCCTATCACACGAGGCTCGCATGTTTAATTTTCTCGTATTTCAACCTACTCACGAGGCTCGTACATTTCGCACTTCAACCTATCACACGAGGCTCGCATGTTTAATTTTCTGATTTCACCCATCACACGAGGCTTCGCATGTTTAATTTTCTCGCATTTCAGCCTATCACACGAGGCTCCGTCGTTTAAATTTCATTTCCACTTATCACACGAGGGCTCGGAGGTTTAATTTTCTCGTATTTCACCCTATCACACGAGGCTCGCATGTTTAATTTTCACATTTAACCAATCACACGAGGCTCGTATGTTTAATTTTCTTTAAGATTTCAACCTATCACACGAGGCTCTACATGTTTAATTTTCTCAGATTTCAGCCTATCACACGAGGGCTCGTATGTTTAATTTTCTCTCAGATTTCACGCATCACACGAGGCTCGCATGTTTAAATTTTTGCATTTCAGCCTATCACACGAGGCTCTACATGTTTAATTTTCCGATTTCACTCCTATCACACGATGCTCTACAAGTTTAATTTTCGTCGATTTCAACCTTATCACACGAGGCTCTCGTATGGCTAATTCTTCAAGACATTTCAGCCTATCACACGAGGCTCGCATGTTTAATTTTCTCGCATTTCAAATTATCACACGAGGCTCGCATGTTTAATTTCCTCGTACTTCAGCCTTCACACTGAGACTCGCATGTTTGAGCATTTCGCACTTCACACACAGGCCTCGTATGTTTAATTTTCTGCATTTCAACCTATCACACGAGGCTCGTATGTTTAATTTTCTTCATTTCACCCTATCACACGAGGCTCGCATGTTTACATTTCTGCACTTCATCCTATTACACTAGGCTCTCAGATGTTTAATTTCAGATTCAACCCCATCACACGAGGCTCTCATGTTTAATTTTCCATTTCAACCCATCACACGAGGCTCGTATGTTTAATTTTGTCCATTTTTACCTTATCACACGAGGCTTCCGCATGTTTAATTTTGTCCATTTCAGACTGCTCATCACACGAGGCTCCCATGTTTAATTTTCGATGTCACCTTATCACACAAGGCTCGCATGTTTAATTTTGTCCATTTCAGCCCATCACACGAGGCTTGCATGTTTAATTTTGTCCATTTAGCCTATCACACAGGCTCGCATGTTTAATTTTCTCGTATTTCACTCTTCACACGAGGCTTTGCATGTTTAATTTTCTTGATTTCAGCCTATCACACGAGGCTCTCGCATGTTTAAATTTCTCGTATTTCAACCTATCACACGAGGTTTTGATGTTTAATTTCTGCATGTCACCCTATTTGCGCATCACACTAGGCCTCCGCATTTTAATTTTTGCACTTCCCTAAATACCGTATTTCACAGGGGCTCTACATGTTTAAATTTCGCCTTCACCCTATCACACGAGGCTCTACGTATGTTTAAATTTCGCGTCCTTTCAGCCTATCACACGAGGCTCGCATGTTTAAATTTCCATTTCCACCCATCACACGAGGCTCGCATGTTTAATTTTGTCCATTTCAACCATCAAGCACGAGGCCCGCATGTTTAATTTTGTCGTGATTTCTTTCCTTATCACATCGGGCTTCATAAGCTTTAATTTCTTCACTTCAGCCTATCACACGAGACTCGCATGCTTTACATTTACATTTCTGCCTCATCACACGAGGCTCGCATGTTTAAAATTCTCTCCTCCATTTCAGCCTATCACATTTAGGCTCGTCGATGTTTAATTTTCTCGTACTTGCAGCCTATCACACGAGGCTCAGATGTTGAATTTTCGCATTTCAGTCATCACACGAGGCTCGATGTTTACATTTTCGCACTCAGCCTATTACACTCGCTCGCATGTTTCAATTTTCAAGACTTCAGCCTATCACACGAGGCTCGTATGTTTACATTTTCTCGACTTCAAATTCTATCACACAGGCTCGTATGTTTAATTTTCCGCATTTCACTTTATCACACGAGGCTCGGTATGTTTAATTTTCTCGCACTTCAGCCTATCACACGAGGCTCGTACGTTCAATTTTTTGCATTTCAGCCCATCACACGAGGCTCGTACCTGCTGAAATTTTCATCATTTCACCCTATCACACGAGGCTCTCGATGTTTAATTTTTCGCACTTCAGCCTATCACACGAGGCTTCGCATGTTTACATTTTCTTCAAAGATTTCAACCTATCACACGAGACTCGCATGTTTACATTTCGCACTTCAGCCTATCACACGAGGTTCGCATGTTTAAATTTCGCATTTCACTTATCACACGAGGCTCGTATGTTTAATTTTCTACATTTCACCCTATCACACGAGGCTCGTGATGTTTACATTTTCTCGACTTTTAATTTATTACACAGCCTCGTGATGTTTACATTTTGCACTTCGTATCCGATCACACCCAGGCTCTCCTGTTTAATTTTACGTATTTTAGCCTATCACACGAGGCTCTCATGTTTAATTTTTCTCGTATTTCAGCCTATCACACGAGGCTCGTATGTTTAATTTCCGCACTTCAGCCTTCACACGAGGCTCGTATGTTTAATTCTCAGATTTCACCATCACACGAGGCTCTCGATGTTTAATTTTCGCATTTCAGCCTATCACACGAGGCTCTCGTATGTTAATTTTCTGTATTTCAACCTATCACACAGACTCGCATGTTTAATTTTCGTATTTCAGCCTATCACACGAGGCTCGTCGACAAGTTTAAATTTCTCGCATTTAGCTTTCCTATCACACTATGGCCTCGTATGATGTTTAATTTTCTGCATTTCAGCTCTCACACGAGGCTCGTATTGTCAATTTACTTTCAGCCTTATCACACGAGGCTCAGATGTTTAATTTTCTCCATTTCACCTCTATCACACGAGGCTCTCATGTTTAATTTTCTCGTGATGTCACCCTATTTGCATCTATCACACGAGGCTCGCATGTTTACATTTTCCACTTAGCCTATTACACTAGGCTCTCGCGATGTTTACATTTTCTCGATTCAGCCTATCACATTAGGCTCTGATGTTTAATTTTCTGTATTTCGGCTACCATCACACGAGGCTCTTATGTTTAATTTTCTGCATTTCAGCCTATCACACGAGGCTCGCATGTTTAATTTCCATTTCAGCCTATCACACCAGGCTCGCATGTTTAATTTCGTCCATTTCAGCCACTCACACGAGGCTCGTATGTTTAATTTTTCGCATTTCAGCCTATCACACGAGGCTCGCATGTTTACATTTTCGCACTTCAGCCTATCACACGAGGCTCGATGTTTAAAATTTTTGCATTTCTTCAAATTATCACACGAGGCTCGATGTTTAATTTTCTGCATTTTCACCCTTATCACACGAGGTTCCGTATGTTTAATTTTCCGTATTTCACCTATCACACGAGGCTCGTATTTTTAATTTTCTCGCACTTCAGCCTTATCACACGAGGCTCAGATGTTTAATTTTCGGTGATTTCAGCCTATCACACGAGGCTCGCATGTTTAATTTTTCGCACTTCAACCCATCACACGAGGCTCGTCATGTTTAAATTTCTGCATTTCAGCCTATCACACGAGGCTCGCATGTTTAATTTCTCGTGATTTCAGCCTATCACACGAGGCTCCCGCTGTTTAATTTTCTCGTATTTCAACCTATAACACGCAGGCTCTTCATGTTTAAATTTCGCACTTTCAGCCTATTACACGAGGGCTCGCAATGATCTTTAAATTTCGCATTTCAACCTATCACACGAGGCTCTACATGTTTAAGTTTCGCATTTCAGCCTATCACACGAGGCTCGTATGTTGAATTTTCTGCATTTCCAGCTCTATCACAAGAGGCTCGCATGTTTACATTTCGCACTTCAACCATATCACACGAGGCTCGCATGTTTAAATTTCTCGCATCCGAGCCTATCACACGAGGCTCGCATGTTTAATTTTTTGCATTTCAGCCATCACATCACGGCTCATGTTTACATTTTTCTCATTTCCACTTTATCACACGAGGCTCTACATGTTTAAATTTTCGCACTTCACCCTATCACACGGTAGGCCGGATGTTTAATTTTCGCATTTCAGCCTATCACACGAGGCCCACGTATGTTTAAATTTCTCGTATTTCAACCATCACACGAGGCTCGTGATGTTTAATTTTCGCACTTTCCACCTATCACACGAGGCTCGCATGTTTACATTTTCGTTCATTTCAGCCTATCACACGAGGCTCGCATGTTTAATTTTTTGCATTTCACCTCTATCACACGAGGCTCTATGTTTATATTTTCTCGCACTTCAAATTTCGTCACACGAGGCTCGGATGTTTAATTTTCTCTGATTTTTAGCCCCTATCACACGAGGCTCGTATGTTTAATTTTTGCGTTCAACCTATCACACGAGGCTCGTATGTTTAATTTTCTCACATTTCACCATCACACGAGGCTCGTCAGATGTTTAATTTCTGCATTTCAAATTTATCACACGAGGCTCGGATGTTTAAATTTTTTCCACTTCAGCTCCATGACACGAGGCTCGACATGTTTAATTTTCTCAGATTTCAAACCTCTATCACACGAGGCTCGCATAGTTTAATTTTTGCACTTCAGCTCATCACACAGGCTCGCATGTTTAAATTTCTCGTATTTCACCCCTATCACACAAGGCTCTCGTGTTTTAATTTTTTACATTTCAGCCTATCACACAAGGCTCGTATGTTTAATTTTTCTGCGTGATTTGACCTATCACACGAGGCTCCGATGTTTAATTTTCTTTCAGCCTATCACACGAGGTCGCATGTTTAAATTTCTCAGATTTCACCTATCACACGAGACTCGCATGTTTAATTTTCTCGCATTTCTCACTTATCACACGAGGCTCGCATGTTTAATTTTCCATTTCAACCTATCACACGAGGCTCGCGTATGTTTAATTTTCCGCATTTCAGCCTATCACGAGGCTCGATGTATTACATTTTCGCATTTCAGCCTATCACACGAGGGTTCGCATGTTTAATTTTCTCGTATTTCAGCCTATCACACGAGGCTCTAGATGTTTAATTTTCTGCATTTCAACCTATCACACGAGGCACTACATGTTTAATTTTCTCGTAGATTTCAGCCTATCACACGAGGCTATGCATGTTTAATTTTCTTCAATTTTATATCACACGAGGCTCCTTGATGTTTAATTTATCGCATTTCAGCCTATCACACGAGGCTCGCATGTTTAATTTTCCTCAGATTTCAGATATCACAGGCTTTGCATGTTTAATTTTGTCCATTTCACTTATCACACGAGGCTCGCATGTTTAATTTTCCATTTCAGCCTATCACACGAGGCCTTGCATGTTTACATTTCGCATCTTCACCTCTATCGCACGAGGCTCGCATGTTTAATTTCTACACTGCCCATCACACGAGGCTCGATGTTTACATTTCACATTTTCAAATTTCTATCACACGAGGCTCGCTTGTTTAATTTTCTCGTATTTAAATTTATCACACGAGGGCTCCTTCATGTTTAAATTTGTGATTTCACTCTATCACACGAGGCTCGTACATAAGCTTAATTTCGCACTTCACTTCCTATCACGAGGTACTCCGCATGTTTAAATTTCCGCATTTCACTTACCACACGAGGCTCGCACGTTTACCTTCGCATTTCAGCTCATCACACGAGGCTCGATCTTTAAATTTCGTGATCTCAGCTTATCACACGAGGCTCTCCATGTTTAATTTTCTCATTTCAAGATATCACACGAGGCTCGATGTTTAATTTTTCCATTTCAGCCAATCACACGAGGCTCGCATGTTTAATTTTCTCGCATTCAGCCTTTCACACGAGGCTCGCATGTTTAATTTTCGCATTTCACAGCCTATCACACGAGGCTCGTACGTGTTACATTTTTGCACTTCAGCCTATCAGGCACGAGGCTCGGATGTTTAATTTTTCGATTTCAAATTATCACACGAGGCTCGCATGTTTAATTTTCGCACTTCAGCCTATCACACGAGGCGCTTACATGTTTACATTTTTGCATTTCAGCCTATCACACGAGGCTCGTATGTTTAATTTTGTCGCATTTCACCTATCACACGAGGCTCGTATGTTTAATTTTCGCAGATTTCATCCTATCACACGAGGCTCTGCATGTTTAATTTTCTCGTTTCAACCTATCACACGAGGATCTCGCATGTTTAATTTTTCTCGTATTTCACCTATCACACGAGGCTCTTGATGTTTAATTTTAACTATCACATTTCAAAGATATCACACGAGGCTCTCCATGTTTAAATTTGTCCATTTCAGCCTATCACACGAGGCTCCGCATGTTTAATTTTGTCCATTTAACACTGAGGCTTATTACATTTTTGCACTTTAACCTATCACACAAGGCTCCTGTGATGTTTAATTTTTCAGATTTCACTTATCACACGAGGCTTTGCATGTTTAAATTTCCACACTTCAACCTATGACACGAGGCCCCGCATGTTTAATTTTTTCGCATTTTCAGCCTATCACACGAGGCTTCCCAGATGGTTTAAATTTTCGCATTTCAGCCTATCACACGAGGCTCGCATGTTTAATTTTCTCGCATTTCACTCATCACACGAGGCTCGCATGTTTAATTTTGTCCATTTGAGCCTATCACACGATGGCTCGTCGTGTTTAATTTTGTCCATTTCAACCTATCACACGAGGCTCGATGTTTCATGTTTTAAATTTACGCAGGCTCGCATGTTTAGTTTTCTCATTTCATCACACGAGGCTCGCATGTTTACATTTCTACACTTTCAAATATCACACTAGGCTCGCATGTTTAATTTTGCATTTTAGCCTTATCACGAGGCTCGCATGTTTAAATTTCTGCATTTCAGCCTATCACACGAGGCTCGCATGTTTAATTTTTGCACTTAAGCCTATCACACGAGGCTCGCATGTTTAAATTTCCACACTTCAGCCTATCACACGAGGCTCGCATGTTTAATTTTCCTCGTATTTCACTTATCACACGGAGGCTCGTTGTTTAATTTTCCGCACTTCCAACCTATCACACGAGGCTCGTTTGTTTAAATTTCTGCATTTCAGCCTATCACACGAGGCTCGCATGTTTAATTTTTCGTATTTCAGCCAATCACACGAGGCTCGCTCGTTTTACATTTCGCACCCACCATCACACGAGGCTCTCGCATGTTTAATTTTCTCGTATTTCAAATTTCTATCACACGAGGCTCGTTTGTTTAATTTTTGCATTTCAGCCTATCACACGAGGCTCGCATGTTTAATTTTCTCGCATTTCAAATTCTATCACACGAGGTGGCTCGTATGTTTACATTTCTCGCATTTCACTTATCACACGAGGCTCGTATGTTTAAATTTCGATTTTAAATTTATCACACGAGGCTCACCATGTTTAATTTCGTCGTATTTCACCATCACACGAGGCTCGTATGTTTAATTTTCTGCACTTCAGCCTATCACACGAGGCTCGCATGTTTAATTTCGTATTTCAACCTATCACACGAGGCTTCGCATGTTTAAATTTCTGCAATTTCAAATCCTATCACACGAGGATCCGCATGTTTAATTTTTTGCATTTCAACCATCACACGAGGCTCGCATGTTTAATTTTTGTATTTCAAGCCTATCACACGAGGCTCGTACGTTTAATTTTCTCGCATTTCAGCCTATCACACGAGGCTCTCCATGTTTAAATTTTCGTATTTCACCTTATCACACGAGGCTCGCATGTTTAATTTTTCCATTTCCACTTATCACACGAGGCTCTCCATGTTTAATTTTCTCGCATTTCACCCTCGTCACACGAGGCTCGCATGTTTACATTTTTCCATTTCAAATTTTCCTATCACACGAGGCTCTCGATGTTTAATTTTCTCGTATTTCACCTTTATCACACGAGGCTCGTTGTTTAATTTTTGCATTTCACCTATCACACGAGGCTCGCATGTTTAAATTTCGTGATTTCAACCTATCACACGAGGCTCGCGTATGTTTAATTTCTGCATTTCACCTATCACACGAGGCTCGCATGTTTAAATTTCCGAATTTCAACCTATCAAACGAGGCTCGCATGTTTAATTTTCTCATTTCAACCTATCACACGAGGCTCAGTATGTTTAATTTTCCTCGATTTCAACCTATCACACGAGGGCTCGCATGTTTAATTTTCCGCACTTCACCTATCACACGAGGCTCGCATGTTTAATTTTCGCATTTACCCTATCACTAGGGCTCTACATGTTTAATTTTCGCATTTCACCATCACACAAGGCTCGTATGTTTAATTTTCTCTCGCATTTCACTATCACACGAGGCTCGATGTTTAATTTTCCGCATTGGTCCACCTATCACACGAGGCTCTCCCGCATGTTTAATTTTGTCCATTTCACCATCACACGAGGCTTTGCATGTTTACATTTCGCATTTCAAATTCTATCACACGAGGCTATGCATGTTTAATTTTCGCATTTCACCTTTCCTATCACACGAGGCTCGCATGCTTTAAACATTTTTGCATTTCAGCCTATCACACGAGGCTCGCATGTTTAAATTTCCGCATTTCACCTTATCACACGAGGCTCTACATGTTTTAGTTTTCGCATTTCAGCCTATCACACAGGCTCGCATGTTTACATTTTTGCACTTCAGCCTATCAACGAGGCTCGCATGTTTAATTTTTGCATTTCAGCCTATCACACGAGGCTCTCGCATGTTTAATTTTCTCGAATTTCACCTTATCACACTCAGGCTCGTATGTTTAAATTTCCGCACTTCAAAGATATCACACAGGCTTTACATGTTTAATTTTCTCAGATTTCACCCATCACACGAGGCTCTCGCATGTTTAATTTCATTTCACCCTATCACACGAGGCTCGCATGTTTACATTTTTTGCACTTTAGCCTATCACACGAGGCTCGCATGTTTAATTTCTCGCATTTCAGCCCATCACACGAGGCTCGCATGTTTAATTTTCTCGTCATTTCAACCTATCACACGAGGCTCGCATGTTTAATTTTCTCGCATTTCAGGCCTATCACACGAGGCTCGTATGTTTAATTTTCTAAACTTCAGCCTATTTACACTAGGCTCTCGCATGTTTAATTTCGCACTTCACATCACACGAGGCTCGCATGTTTAATTTTCTCGTATTTCAGCCTATCACACGAGGCTCGCATGTTTAATTTTTTCGCATTTCACCTATCACACGAGGCTCGCATGTTTAAATTTCCGCATTTCACCAAAGATCACACGAGGCTCGCATGTTTAATTTTCCATTTTTCACCCTATCACACGAGGCTCTACATGTTTAATTTTCGCATTTCAGCCTATTCACACGAGGCTCGATGTTTAAATTTCCGATTTCAGCCTAATAAACGAGGCTCTCGCATGTTTAATTTTCCGTATTTCAGCCTATCACACGCAGGCTCGCATGTTTACATTTTGCACTTCTGCCTATCACACGAGGCTCGCATGTTTAAATTTCGCATTTCAGCCTATCACACGAGGCTCGTATGTTTACTTTTTTGCATTTCACTTATCACACGAGGCTCGCGTATGTTTAAATTTCTGCATTTCACCCTATCACACGAGGCTCGCATGTTTAAATTTCGATTTCAGCCTATCACACAGGCTCGTATGTTTAATTTTCTGCACATTTAGCCTATCACACGAGGCTCCGCATGTTTAATTTTTTGCATTTCAACCTATCACACAAGGCTCGCATGTTTAATTTTCTCCATTTCAGCCTATCACACGAGGCTCGCATGTTTAATTTTCTCAGATTTCAGCCTATCACACAAGCTCGCATGTTTACATTTTAAACTTCAAATTTCAACATATCACACGAGGCTCGTATGTTTAATTTTCTCACATTTCAGCCTATCACACGAGGGCTCGTATGTTTAATTTTCTCGTATTCAAATTTATCACACGAGGCTCGCCCGTTTAATTTCTCGTGATTTCACTTATCACACGAGGCTTGTTTAAATTTCGCATTTCACCTATCACACGAGGCTCGCATGTTTAATTTTCTGCATTTCAGCCTATCACACGAGGCTAAATGTTTAATTTTCTCGTATTTCACCCTATCACACAGGCTCGCATGTTTACATTTCGCACTTCAACATTATCACACGAGAGGCACCGCATGTTTAAATTTCGCATTTCAGCCTATCACACGAGGGCTCGCATGTTTAATTTTCCGCATTTCAAGATATCACACGAGGCTCGCGTGTGTTTAAATTTCGCATTTCAACCTATCACACGAGGCTCGCATGTTTAATTTTCGCATTTCATCCTATCACACGAGGCTCCGCATGTTTAATTTTTTCGTATTTCAAATTTATCACACGAGGCTCGTATGTTTAATTTTCTATATTTTCCGTATTTCACTTATCACACGAGGCTCGCATGTTTAGTTTTCTGATTTCAAATTTATTATCACACGAGGCTCGTATGTTTAATTTCTCGTATTTCAAATCTATCACACGAGGCTCCGCATGTTTAATTTCGCATCTCAATATTCCTATCACACGAGGCTCGCATGTTTAAATTTTTCCGCACTTTCAGCCTATCACACGAGGCTCTGTTGCATGTTTAATTTTCTCGCATTTCAACCTTATCACACGAGGCTCGCATGTTTAATTTTCCGCATTTCAGCCTATCACACGAGGCTCGCATGTTTAATTTTTGCATTTCAAATATCACACGAGGCTCTCGCATGTTTAATTTTCCGCTCGCATTTCAGCCTATCACACGAGGCTCGCATGTTTAATTTTCGCATTTCAGCCTATCACACGAGGCTCGATGTTTAAATTTCGTTTACATTTCACCTTTATCACACGAGGCTCCGTATGTTTAAATTTCTCGATTTCACCTCATCACACGAGGCTTTGCATGTTTAATTTTCTATGTCAGCCTATCACACGAGGCTCGCATGTTTAATTTCTCGTGATTTCACCTATCACACGAGGCTCGCATGTTTAATTTTCTCCATTTCAGCCTATCACACGAGGCTCGATGTTTACATTTCGCACTTCAAATTTCTATCACACTGAGGCTCGCATGTTTAATTTCTCGATTTCCGAGCCTATCACACGAGGCTCGCATGTTTAATTTTCTCGCATTTTAGCCTATCACACGAGGCTCGCATGTTTACATTTTTGCATTTCAGCCTATCACACGAGGCTCGTCATGTTTAAATTTCTGATTTCACCCTATCACACGAGGCTCTCCGTGTTTAATTTCCGATTTCAGCCTATCACACAAGGCTCAGCTTGTTTAAATTTCCGCACTTCAACCCTATCAAACGAGGCTCGCATGTTTAATTTTCTTCATTTCAAGCCTTATCACACGAGGCTCTCGCATGTTTAATTTTCTCCATTTCAAATTTATCACACGAGGCTCGTATGTTTAATTTCGCACTTCAAAGATATTACACTAGCCTCGCATGTTTAAATTTCGCATCCGATCCTATCACACGAGGCTTTGCATGTTTAATTTTTCGTATTTCACCTATCACACGGTTTTTCCGCATGATTAATTTTCTTCGTATTTCACCCTATCACACGAGGCTCTACATGTTTAATTTTCTGCATTTCAGCCTATCACACGAGGCTCGCATGTTTAATTTCTCGCACTTCAGCCTATCACACGAGGCTCGCCATGTTTAAATTTCGTATTTCAGTCTATCACACGAGGCTCGCATGTTTAAGTTTCGTATTTCAGCTATCACACGAGGCTCGCATGTTTAATTTTCTCCATTTCAGCCTATCACACGAGGCTCTCCATGTTTAATTTTGTCCATTTCCAGCCTATCACACGAGGCTCGCATGTTTACATTTGCACTTCAACCTATCACACGAGGCTCTACATGTTTAAATTTTCGATTTCACCATCACACGAGGCTCGCATGTTTAATTTTCTCGTGATTTCACTCTATCACACAAGGCTTTGCATGTTTAAATTTCCGATTTCAGCACTTATCACACGAGGCTATGCATGTTTAATTTTCAGATTTCAGCCATCACACGAGGCTCTGAGTGTTGTAATTTTCGCACTTCAGCCTATCACACGAGCTCGATGTTTACATTTTTTGCACTTCAAATTTCTATCACACGAGGCTCGTATGTTTAATTTCTGCATTTCAGCCTATCACACGAGGCCTCGCATGTTTAATTTTCGCATTTCAAATTATCACACGAGGCTCTCGCATGTTTAATTCTCGATTTCACCTATCACACGAGGCTATGATGTTTAATTTTCCATTTCAAATCCTATCACACGAGGCTCGCATGTTTAATTTTCTCGCATTTCACCCTATCACACGATGGCTCTTTCATGTTTACATTTCTCGCATGTTTGGCTCAAATTTATCACACGAGGCTCGCATGTTTAAATTTCTCGCATTTCAAAGATATCACACGAGGCTCGTGTTTAATTTTCGCAGATTTCACCTTATCACACGAGGCTTTGCATGTTTGAATTTCGCACTTCACTTCACACGAGCCTCGCATGTTTAATTTTCTCGCATTTCCACCTATCACACGAGGCTCGCATGTTTACATTTCGCAACTTCACCTATCACACGAGGCTCGCATGTTTAATTTTCTGCATTTCAACCGATCACACGAGGCTCGCATGTTTACATTTTTAATTTATCACACGAGGCTCTCGTTTAATTTGCACGTATTTCACCTTATCACACGAGCTCGCATGTTTACATTTCACACGAGGCTCTACATGTTTAATTTTCCTCAGCTTCTCACATCGAGGCTCGTCTGTTTAATTTTCTCGTATTTCACCCTACACACAAGGCTCGTATGTTTAATTTTCCATTTTCACTTATCACACGAGGCTCGTATGTTTAATTTTCGTATTTCACCATTACACTAGGCTCGTATGTTTAATTTTCTGCATTTCAACCGATCTCACAGGCTCGCATGTTTAATTTTCTCGTATTTCAGCCTATCACACGAGGCTCGCATGTTTAATTTTCTCGCATTTCATCCTATCACACGAGGCTCGCATGTTTAATTTTCTCGATTTCAGCCTATCACACGAGGCTCGTATGTTTACATTTCTCGCACTTCACCCTATCACACGAGGCTCGATGTTTAAATTTCTCGGCATTTAGCCTTATCACACGAGGCTCGCATGTTTAATTTCTCAAATTCAGCCTATCACACGAGGCTCGCATGTTTAATTTCGCACTTCACCTATCACACGAGGCTCGTGATGTTTAATTTTCTCATTTCACTATCACACGAGGCTCGCATGTTTAATTTTCGTCATTTCATCCTTCTATCACACGAGGCTCGGATGTTTACATTTTTGGACTTCACCTATCACACGAGGCTCGCATGTTTAAATTTCCGCATTTCAGCCTATCACACGAGGCTCGTATGTTTAATTTTCTGCATTTCAGCCTATCACACGAGGCTCGTACGCCTTTACATTTCGCACTTCAGCCTATCACACGAGGCTCGTATGTTTAATTTTTCGTATTTCAGCCTATCACACGAGGCTCTCGCATGTTTAATTTTCGTGATTTCACCTATCACACGAGGCTCGCATGTTTACATTTTTCCACTTCAACCTATCACACGAGGCTCTCGCATGTTTAAATTTCTTTGTATTTCACCCTATCACACGAGGCTTTACATGTTTAATTTTCCTCGGGATTTCAAATCTATCACACGAGGCTCGCATGTTTAAATTTCCGCATTTCGCCCATCACACGAGGCTCGTATGTTTAATTTTTGCATTTCAACCTATCACACGAGGCTCTCGTATGTTTAATTTTCTCGTATTTCAACCTATCACACGAGGCTCTTCATGTTTAATTTTCGTATTTCACTTATCACACGAGGCTCGTATGTTTAAATTTCGCATTTCAAATTTATCACACGAGGCTTGAATGTTTAATTTTCTCGTATTTCAGCCTATCACACGAGGCTCGTATGTTGAATTTTCTGCATTTCAGCCTATCACACGAGGCTCGCATGTTTACATTTCGCATTTCAGCCTATCACACGAGGCTCGTATGTTTACATTTCGCATTTCAGCCTATCACACGAGGCTCGCATGTTTAATTTTTGCATTTCTAAACCTATCACACGAGGCTCGTGATGTTTAATGCTTTCATTTCAGCTATCACACGAG
The DNA here is from genome assembly GCA_026541065.1 of Canavalia ensiformis. Lineage (NCBI taxonomy): Eukaryota > Viridiplantae > Streptophyta > Magnoliopsida > Fabales > Fabaceae > Canavalia > Canavalia ensiformis. Next base: position 15,651 of record JAMKYM010000897.1, on the reverse strand, counting down.
GTCATGTTTAATTTTCTCGATTTCAACCTTCTGACACTAGGGCCTCGGATGTTTAAATTTCGCACTTTCACCATCACACGACGCTTTCCGTGTTTAATTTTCTCGTATTTCAAATTCATCACACGAGGCTCGCATGTTTAAATTTTTTCACTTCACTATCGCACGAGGCTCGCATGTTTAATTTTCTTCATTTCAAATTTTCATCACACGAGGCTCGCATGTTTAATTTTCTCGCACGTCACCCTATCACACGAGGCTCGATGTTTACATTTCGCAGATTTCACCTCTCACACGAGGCCTCCCGTATGCTTTGACGTCAGATTACCCTATCACACAAGGCTCGCATGTTTAATTTTCCGCATTTAAGCCTATCAAGGTGAGGTCTTCAGATGTTTAATTTTCTCGCATTTCAGCCTATCACACCTAGGCTCTCGCTGTTTAATTTCTCTCGATTTCACTGTATGTTACACTAGGCCTTGATGTTTTAAATTTCTGCACTTCACCATCACACGAGGCTCGCATGTTTAATTTTCGTGATTTCACCACTACACGAGGCCCAGATGTTTACATTTTTTGCACTTCACCTCTTACTCCTACGAGGTCGTAATGTTTAATTTTCTGATTTTTAACCTTATCACACGAGGCTCGTATTTTAAATTTTCTCGATTTCAACCTATCACACAAGGCTCGTACATGTTTAATTTTCTCGTATTTCACCCTATCACACGAGGGCATGTTTACATTTCGTACTCTTTAATTACACTAGGTTCTCGCATGTTTAAATTTCGAGATCTCGAGCCTATCACACGAGGCTCGCATGTTTAATTCTTCTATTTCACCATCATCACACAAGTCTCGCATGTTTAATTTTTGCATTCACCTCATAACACGAGGCTCGATGTTTAATTTTCTGAATTTCAGCCCATCACACGAGGCTCGCATGTTTAATTTTCGTATTTTCAGCTTCTATCACACGAGACTCTACATGTTTAATTTTCGACTTCAGCTATCACACGAGGCTCGCATGTTTAAATTTCTCAATTTCAAATTATCACACGAGGCTCGTGCATGTTTAATTTTCTCGTCAGATTTCACCTATCTCACGAGACTCGTATGTTTACATTTCTGCACTTCAGCCTATCACACGAGGTTCTCCGTATGTTTACATTTCTGCATTTCAAACGCTATCACACGAGGCCTGATGTTTAATTTTCCGATTTCACCATCACACGAGGTAGGGCTCGTGATGTTTACATTTCGCACTTCAGCCTATTACATCGAGGCTCGATGTTTAAATTTCCTCGCACTTCGGCCCCATCATACGAGGCTCAGCATGTTTAATTTTCCCGCATTTCGAGCCTATCACACGAGGCTCGTGATGTTTACATTTTTGCACTTTACCAATCACCCGAGGCTCGCATGTTTAATTTTCGTCCATTTCACCTATCACACGAGGCTTTGATGTTTAATTTTCCGCACACCCTATTTTTATTATCACACGAGGCTCGATGTTTAATTTTCTCGCATTTCAACCTATCACACGAGGCCCCACATGTTTAATTTTCTCGTATTTCAACCTATCACACGAGGCTCGTATGTTTACATTTTTGCACTTCAAATTTCTATCACACGAGGCTCGCATGTTTAATTTTCACCGTATTTCAAATTTATCACACGAGGCTCGCATGTTTGAATTCTCTTCACTTTCAAATTCTATCACACGAGGGCTCGCATGTTTAAATTTGTCCATTTCAGCCTATCACACGAGGTTCCTCGTATTTAAATTTGTGCATTTCAGCTCATCACACTATAAATTGAGATTTACTTTCTCGCATTTCACCTTTATCACACGAGGCTCGATGTTTAAATTTCTCGCATTTCACTTATTACACTCGGGCTCTGTGATGTTTAATTTTCTCAGATTTCAACCTATCACACGAGGCTCGGTGATGTTTATCCATTTCCGCATTTCATCCCATCACACGCAGGCTATGCATGTTTAATTTTCGCATTTCAGCCCATCACACGAGGGCTTCGTGATTTTTAATTCTTCGCATTTCAAGATATCACACAAGGCTCGTATGTTTAATTTTCTCGTGATTTCACCATCACACGAGGCTCAGCATGTTTAATTTTCTCATTTCAGCCTATCACACGAGGCTCTCGCATGTTTAATTTTCCGCATTTAGGCCTATCACACGAGGCTCGCATGTTTAATTTTCGTACTTCACTTATCACACGAGGGCTCGTATGTTTACATTTCTGATTTCACTTATCACACGAGGCTCCACATGTTTAATTTTCTCGATTTAGCCTATCACACGAGGCTCGCATGTTTACATTTTTCCACTTCACCTATCACACGAGGTTCTCGGGATGTTTAATTTTCTCGCATTTCACCTTACTCACACGAGGCTCGTCGTATGTTTAATTTTCTCCATTTCAAAATTTATCACACGAGGCTCGCATGTTTCAATTTTTGCATTTTCTACTCCTATTACACTAGCATGTTTAATTTCGCATTTCGAGCCTATCACACGAGGCTCGTATGTTTAATTTTCCGTCGATTTCACCATCACACGAGGCTCGTATGTTTAATTTTGTCCATTTCAGCCTATCAGCACGAGGCTCGCATGTTTACATTTGCATTTCAGCCTATCACACGAGGCTCAGATGTTTACATTTCGCACTTCAAATTTATCACACGAGGCTCGCATGTTTACATTTCTACACTTCATCACACTAGGTCATGTTTAAATTTCGCATTTCAAATTTATCACACGAGGCTCGCATGTTTAATTTTCTGTATTTCAACCTCATCACACGAGGGCTCTCGCATGTTTAATTTTTCTCACTTCAAATTCACACGAGGTCCATGATATTTACATTTCCGCACTTCACCCTATCACACTTCAGGCTCTCACATGAATTTTCTCGATTTCACCTATCACACGAGGCTCGCATGTTTACATTTTTCGCACTTCAAACTATCACACTAGGCTCAGATCTTTAAATTTCTGCATTTCACCTATCACACGAGGCTCGCATGTTTAATTTTCTGCATTTCAGCCTATTACACTCGGCTCGCATGTTTACATTTTTCCACTTTAGCTTATCACACGAGGCTCGATGTTTACATTTTTTCACTTCACCCTATCACACGAGGCTTAATTTTTCGCATTTCACCTCTATCACACGAGGCTCTGATGTTTAATTTTTTCACTTCAGCCTTATCACACGAGGCTCGCATGTTTAATTTTCGCATTTCAGCCTATCACACGAGGCTCGTATGTTTAATTTTCGCATTTCAGCCTATCACACGAGGCTCGCATGTTTAAATTTCCGCACTTCAACCCTCACACGAGGCTCCTCGCATGTTTAATTTTCGCATTTCAACCTATCACACGAGGCTCTCGCATGTTTAATTTTCTCGTATTTCAGCCTATCACACGAGGCTCTACATGTTTAATTTTCTCGACCTCAGCCTCATCACACGAGGCTCGCATGTTTAATTTCTCGCATTTCAAATTTATCACACGAGGCTCGCATGTTTAATTTCTACATTTAACCCATCACACGAGGCTCGCATGTTTAATTTTCCCGATTTCAAACCTATCACACGAGGCTCTCGTATGTTTAATTTTCGTATTTCACCTATCACACGAGGCTCGCATGTTTAATTTCTCGTATTTCAGCCTATCACACGAGGCTCGTATGTTTACATTTTCGTATTTCACCTTATCACACCTAGGCTCTCGCATGTTTAAATTTCGCATTTCACCTATCACACGAGTCTCTACATGTTTAATTTTCTCGCATTTCAGCCTCTATCACACGAGGCTCTCGCATGTTTAAATTTCGATTCAGCCTATCACAATAGCTTCGATGTTTAATTTTTCGCATTTCAACCTATCACACGAGGCTCGCATGTTTAATTTTCGCATTTCAAATTTATCACACGAGGCTCGCATGTTTAATTTTCTCCATTTCAGCCTATCACACGAGGCTCGGATGTTTAATTTTTTGCATTTCAACCTTATCACACTGAGGCTCGGATGTTTAATTTCTCGCATTTCACCTATCACACGAGGCTCGCATGTTTAATTTTCTGCATTTCAAATTCTATCACACGAGGCTCGCATGTTTAATTTTCTGCACTTCAGCCTATCACACGAGGCTCGTTATGTTTAATTTTTTCCATTTAGCCTATCACACGAGGCTCTCGTATGTTTAATTTTCTGCATTTCAGCCTATCACACGAGGCTCGCATGTTTAAATTTCCGCACTTTGGGCACCTATCACACGAGGCTCGCATGTTTAATTTTCTCGCATTTCACAATCACACGAGGCTCGCATGTTTAATTTTCTCGATTTCAGCCTATCACACGAGGCTCGTATGTTTAATTTTCTCGCATTTCAGCCTATCACACGAGGCTCGCATGTTTAAATTTTTGCATTTCAGCCTATCACACGAGGCTCGCATGTTTACATTTTCGCATTTCAATTTATCACACGAGGCTCGCATGTTTAATTCTTCGGGATTTCAGCCATCACACGAGGCTCGTAGATGTTTACATTTTTCCATTTCAGCCTATCACACGAGGCTCCGCATGTTTAATTTTTGCATTTCAGCCTATCACACGAGGCTCGCATGTTTAATTTTCCATTTCACCCTATCACACGAGGCTCTCGCATGTTTAATTTTCGCATTTCACCTATCACACGAGGCTCTCGTATGTTTAAATTTCCGCATTTCAGCCTATCACACTGAGGCTCGTATGTTTAATTTTCTCGCATTTCAGCCTATCACACGAGGCTCGCATGTTTAATTTTGTCGTTTTCAGCCTATCACACGAGGCTTCGCATGTTTAATTTTTCCATTTCAACCTATCACACGAGGCTCGCATGTTTAATTTTCTCATTTCACCTATCACACGAGGCTCGCATGTTTAATTTTCGCATTTCAACCTATCACACGAGGCTCATGATGTTTAATTTTCGCATTTCAAATATCACACGAGGCTCGCATGTTTAATTTCGCATTTCAGCCTATCACACGAGGCTCGCATGTTTACATTTTTGCATTTCACCTATCACACGAGGCTCTCATGTTTACATTTCTGCATTTCACCTATCACACGAGGCTCGTATGTTTAATTTTCTGCATTTCAGCCTATCACACGAGGCTCGCATGTTTAATTTTCTCGCATTTCAGCCTATCACACGAGGCTCGTATGTTTAATTTTCTCGTATTTCAACCTATCACACGAGGCTCGCATGTTTAATTTTCTCGCATTTCAAATCATCATACAGGCTCGCATGTTTAATTTTCTCGACTTCAGCCTATCACACGAGGCCTCTCGCATGTTTACATTTCTCGCACTTCAGCCTTATCACACGAGGCTCGCATGTTTAATTTTCTGCATTTCAGCCTATCACACGAGGCTCGCATGTTTAATTTTCCATTTCGCCTATCACACGAGGCTCGTATGTTTATATTTCGTATTTCAGCCTATCACACGAGGCTCGCATGTTTAATTTTTCCATTTCACCTATCACACGAGGCTCGCATGTTTAATTTTCTGCATTTCAACCTTATCACACGAGGCTCGTATGTTTAATTTTTGCACTTCACCACACGAGGCTCTACATGTTTAAATTTCTCGATTTCAGCCTATCACACGAGGCTCTGCATGTTTAATTTTCTCAGATTTCAGCCTATCACACGAGGCTCGCATGTTTAATTTTCCGCATTTCAGCCCATCACACGAGGCTCGCATGTTTAATTTTGTCCGCATTTCAGCCTATCACACGAGCCTCGCATGTTTAATTTTCGCATTTCACCATCACACGAGGCTCGTATGTTTACATTTTTCCATTTCAAATTATCACACGAGGCTCGCATGTTTAATTTTCCGCATTTCAGCCTATCACACGAGGCTCGCATGTTTAAATTTCGCACTTTCAGCCTATCACACGAGGCTCGCATGTTTAATTTTCTCGCATTTCACCTATCACACGAGGCTCTCGCATGTTTAATTTTCTGATTTCAGCCTATCACACGAGGCTCGCATGTTTAATTTTCTGCATTTCAACCTTATCACACGAGGCTCGTATGTTTAATTTTCTCAGATTTCAGCCTATCACACTAGGCTCGCATGTTTAATTTTCTGCACTTTCCTATCACACGAGGCTCGATGTTTAATTTTCGCATTTCAGCCTATCACACGAGGCTCGCATGTTTACATTTCGCACTTCAAATATCACACGAGGCTCGTATGTTTAAATTTTTCGCATTTCAGCCTCACACACGAGGCTCGCATGTTTAATTTTCTCGTATTTCAACCATCACACGAGGCTCGCCATGTTTAATTTCTCCATTTCACTCTATCACACGAGGCTCTCGTATGTTTAATTTTTCCATTTCAGCTCTATCACACGAGGCTCGCATGTTTAATTTCTCGCATTTCAAATTTATCACACGAGGCTCGCATGTTTACATTTTTGCACTTCACTATCACACGAGGCTCTACATGTTTAATTTTCTCGTATTTCAGCCTATCACACGAGGCTCGCATGTTTAATTTTCTGCATTTCACCTATCACACGAGGCTCGCATGTTTAAATTTCGCATTTCAACCTATCACACGAGGCTCGCATGTTTAATTTTCTCATTTCAGCCTATCACACGAGGCTCGTATGTTTAATTTTCGCGTATTTCAACCTATCACACACGAGGCTCGTATGTTTAATTTTCTCGCATTTCACCTTTTATCACACGAGGCTCGCATGTTTAATTTTCTGCACTTCAAATTCTATCACACGAGGCTCGCATGTTTAAATTTCTCGCATTTTAACCTATCACACGAGACTCGCATGTTTAATTTTCGCATTTCAGCCTATCACACGAGGCTCGCATGTTTAATTTCGCATTTCAACCTATCACACGAGGCTTTCGACATGTTTAATTTTCTTCGATTTCAGCCTATCACACGAGGCTCTACATGTTTAATTTTCTCATTTCAGCCTATCACACGAGGCTCTCATGTTTACATTTCTACATTTCAAATTCCTATTACACTAGGCTCGCATGTTTAAATTTCTCCATTTCAAATTTATCACACCAGGCTCGGATGTTTAATTTTCTGCATTTCAGCTTATCACACGAGGCTCGCATGTTTACATTTTTCGCCTCACCTATCACACGAGGCTCGCATGTTTAAATTTCTGATTTCACCTATCACACGAGGCTTACATGTTTAATTTTCGCATTTCAGCCTATCACACGAGGCTCGTATGTTTAAATTTCGTCACTTTCAGCCTATCACACGAGGCTCGCATGTTTAATTTTCGCATTTCAACCTATCACACGAGGCTCTGCATGTTTACATTTTTGCATTTCAGCTTATCACACGAGGGCTCTACATGTTTAAATTTTCGCACTTTCAAATCCTATCACACTAGGGCTCTACATGTTTAAATTTCGCATTTCACCCTATCACACGATGCTCGATGTTTAATTTCCGCATTTCCACTTATCACACAGGCTCGCATGTTTAATTTTGTCCATTTCAGCCTATCACACGAGGCTCTCGTACATGTTTAATTTTTCGTCGATTTTAGCCTATCACACGAGGCTCGTATGTTTACATTTTTGCACTTCAGCCTATCACACGAGGCTCGCATGTTTAATTTTTTGCATTTCAAATTCTCTATCACACGAGGCTCGCATGTTTAATTTTCTCGTGATTTCAGCCTATCACACGAGGCTCGCATGTTTACATTTCGCACTTCCACCATCACACGAGGCTTTGCATGTTTAAATTTCTGCATTTCACCCTATCACACGAGGCTCGCATGTTTAATTTTTCGCATGTTGAAAGTTCCGTGACTTCTTATCACACGAGGCTCGTATGTTTAATTTTCTCGATTTCAACCTATCACACGAGGCTCGCATGTTTAATTTTCGCATTTCAGCCTATCACACGAGGCTCGTACATGTTTACATTTCGTACTTCCAGCCTATCACGTCGAGGCTCGCATGTTTAATTTCCGTACTTTCAGCCTATCACACGAGGCTCGCATGTTTAATTTTCTGCACTTCAACCTATCACACGAGGCTCGTATGTTTAATTTTCTACATTTCAAATTATCACACGAGGCTCGCATGTTTACTTTTCTCGCACTTCAACCCTATCACACGAGGCTCGCATGTTTAATTTTCTGCATTTCAACCTATCACACGAGGCTCGCATGTTTAATTTTCTCGCATTTCAGCCTACTCACACGAGGCTCGTATGTTTACATTTCTGCACTTCAGCCTATCACACTAGGCTCTCGCATGTTTAATTTTCTCGTATTTCACCTTATCACACGAGGCTCGTGATGTTTAATTTTCTCTCGCATTTCGCCTTATCACACGAGGCTCGCATGTTTAATTTTGGCTCCATTTATCATCACACGAGGCTCGCATGTTTAAATTTCGCATTTCACCCTATCACACGAGGCTCTCCATGTTTACATTTTCTACACTTCAGCCTATTACACTAGGCTCTAGATGTTTAATTTTCGTCGCATTTCAGCCTATCACACGAGGCTCGCGCATGTTTACATTTCGCACTTCAGCCTATTACACTAGGGCTCGCATGTTTACATTTTTGCATTTCAGTTTATCACACGAGGCTCGATGTTTAATTTTCGTCAGATTTCAGCCTATCACACTAGGCTCTCGTATGTTGAATTTTCATTTCAGCCTATCACACGAGGCTCGTATGTTTAATTTCGTCGCATTTCAACCTATCACACGAGGCTCGCATGTTTAATTTTTACATTTCAGCTTATCACACGAGGCTCGCATGTTTAATTTTCTGCATTTCAGCCTATCACACGAGCCTCGTATGTTTAATTTTCTCGCATTTCAGCCTATCACACGAGGCTCTCGTATGTTTACATTTCGCACTTCAGCCTATCACACGAGGCTCGCATGTTTAAATTTCTATTTCAGCCTATCACACGAGGCTCGCATGTTTAATTTCTGCATTTCAGCCTATCACACGCAGGCTCGTGCATGTTTAATTTTCTCGTGATTTCAGGCCTTAACACACGAGGCTCCGGATGTTTAATTTTCTCGATTTCAAATTTCTCACACGAGGCTCGATGTTTAATTTTCCATTTCAAATTTATCACACGAGGCTCGCATGTTTACATTTTTGCACTTCAGCCTATCACACGAGGCTCGGATGTTTAATTTTCTCCATTTCAAATTCCTATCACACGAGGCTCGCATGTTTAATTTTCTCGTAGATTTCATGCCTATCACACGAGGCTCGCATGTTTACATTTTTTTACTTCAGCCTATCACACGAGGCTCGCATGTTTAATTTTCAGCATTTCACCTATCACACGAGGCTCGTATGTTTAATTTTCTGCATTTCACCTATCACACGAGGCTCGTATGTTTACATTTCTCGCACCTTCAAACTCATCACACGAGGCTCGTATGTTTAATTTTGCATTTCGCCCATCCACAGGATAGCTTTACATTTCGTATGTTTAATTTTCTCAATTTCAGCCTATCACACGAGGCTCTCATGTTTAATTTTTGCATTTCACCTTATCACACGAGGCTCTCGTATGTTTAATTTTGTCGTGATTTCAGCCTATCACACGTGGCTTCCAGATTTTGTCGATCTTTACATTTCTCTCGATTTTTGCACTTAAGCCTATCACACGAGGATCTCGTATGTTTAATTTTCTCGCATTTCAGCCTTATCACACGAGGTCGATGTTTAATTTTCTCGCATTTCACTTATCACACGAGGCTCCGCATGTTTACATTTTCCACTTCACCTATCACACGAGGCTCGCATGTTTAATTTCGCATTTCAATATCACACGAGGCTCTCGCATGTTTAATTTTTCGTACTTCACCATCACACGAGGCTCTGAATGTTTAATTTTCTCGCACTTCAAATTATCACACGAGGCTATGCATGTTTAATTTTCTGCATTTCAGCCTATCACACGAGGCTCGCATGTTTAATTTCGCATTTCAGCCTTATCACACGAGGCTCTCGCATGTTTAATTTTCGCATTTCACCCTATCACACGAGGCTCGCATGTTTACATTTCGCACAACCTCATCACACGAGGCTCGCGTATGTTTAATTTCTCGCATTTCAAATTTCTCACACGAGGTCGCATGTTTAATTTCATTTATCATCACACGAGGCTCGCATGTTTAATTTTTGCACCCTCACCTAATCACATGAGGATTTGTTTAATTTTCTCGCAAATTATCACACGAGGCTCGCATGTTTACATTTCGCATTTCACCCTATCACACGAGGCTCGCATGTTTACATTTTTCGCATTTCCAGCCTATCACACGAGGCTCTCGCATGTTTAATTTTCTCGATTTCAGCCTATCACACGCAGGCTATGCATGTTTACATTTTTGCACTTCCATGGCCTCACATGTTTATATTTCGTCGTTCAGCTTGGACACGAAGGCTGCACGCATGTTTAATTTCTTTCGATTTCACTGCTCATCACACGAGGCTCGTATGTTTACATTTCCGCACTTTTTAGCCTATCACACGAGGCTCGCATGTTTAAATTTCTCACATTTCAACCTATCACACGAGGCTCGTATGTTTAATTTTCTCGTTTCAGCCTATCACACGAGGCTTTGATGTTTAATTTTCTGCATTTCGCATCCTATCACACGAGGCTCTTGCATGTTTAATTTTCTCGCATTTCACCATCACACGAGGCTCGCATGTTTACATTTTCTCGCATTTCAACCTATCACACGAGGCTCGCATGTTTAATTTTCTCGCATTTCAAATTTCATCACACGAGGCTCTGCATGTTTAATTTTCTGCATTTCAGCCTATCACACGAGGCTTTACATGTTTAATTTTTCGTATTCAGCCTATCACACGAGGCTCGCATGTTTAATTTTCTCGATTTCAGCCTATCACACGAGGCTCGCATGTTTAATTTTGTCGCATTTCAGCCTATCACACGAGGCTCGCATGTTTAATTTTTTCCATTTCAGCCTATCACACGAGGCTCTACATGTTTAATTTCGCATTTCACCCTATCACACGAGGCTCTCGTAATGTTTAATTTTCTGACGATTTCACCTATCACACGAGGCTCTACATGTTTAATTTTCTCGTATTTCCAACCTATCACACGAGGCTCGTATGTTTAATTTTCTCGATTTCAAATTTATCACACGAGGCTCGCATGTTTAATTTTCTGCATTTCACCTTATCACACGAGGCTCGCATGTTTACATTTCTACATTTCACCCTATCACACGAGTCTCGTATGTTTAATTTTCGCATTTCCAACTATCACACGTCAGGCTCGCATGTTTAATTTTCTGCATTTCAGCCTATCACACGAGGCTCGCATGTTTAATTTTCTCGCATTTAGCCTATCACACGAGGCTCGGATGTTTAAATTTCGCACTTCAACCTATCACACGAGGCTCGCATGTTTACATTTCTCGCATTTAGCCTATCACACGAGGCCTACATGTTTAATTTTCGCATTTCAGCCTATCACACGAGGGCTTTGCATGTTTAATTTCTCGCATTTCGTTTGTCACACGAGGCTCGCATGTTTAATTTCGCACTTCAGCTATCACACGAGGCTCGCATGTTTAATTTTCGCGTATTTCAACCTATCACACGAGGCTCGCATGTTTAATTTTCTCCATTTCAACCTATCACACGAGGCTCGCATGTTTAATTTCTCGCATTCACCTATCACACGAGGCTCTAGTTCAATTTCTCGTATTTTTATCACACGAGGCTCTCGCATGACATTTCTCGTATTTCAGCCTATCACACGAGGCTCGCATGTTTAATTTTTCTCGCACTTCAGCCTATCACACGAGGCTCGCATGTTTAATTTTTGCATTTCAACCTATCACACGAGGCTCTCATGTTTAATTTTCGTACTTCAACCTATCACACGAGGCTCGTATGTTTAATTTTCGATTTCAGCCTATCACACGAGGCTCGTGCATGTTTAATTTTCTCGTATTTCAGGCTTATCACACGAGGCTCGCATGTTTAATTTTCTGCATTTAGCCTATCACACGAGGCTCGCATGTTTACATTTCGCACTTTCAGCCATCACACGAGGCTCCGCATGTTTAATTTTCTCGTTTCAAAGATATCACACGAGGCTCGATGTTTAATTTTCTCGCATTCTCTTATCACACGAGGCTTTGCATGTTTAATTTGCACATTTCAACCTATCACACGAGGCTCGCATGTTTAATTTCGCATTCACCCTATCACACGAGGCTCGCATGTTTAATTTTCGCATTTCGAGCCTATCACTAGGCCTTCTGGATGTTTAATTTTCTCTCGATTTCAGCCTATCACACGAGGCTCGCATGTTTAATTTTCGCATTTCATGCCTATCACACGAGGCTCGTATGTTTACATTTTTACATTTCAAATTATCACACGAGGCTCGTATGTTTAATTTTCTCGCATTTCAGCCTATCACACGAGGCTCGGCAGATTTCACCTATCACACGAGGCTCGCATGTTTAATTTTTTTGCACTTCAACCTATCACACGAGGCTCGTATGTTTAAATTTCTTTCGAATTTTAATTTTTCTACCACACACGAGGCTCGCATGTTTAATTTTCTCGTATTTCAGCTATCACACGAGGCTCTACATGTTTAATTTTTCGCATTTCAGCCTATACACGAGGCTCGCATGTTTAAATTTCTGCATTTCACCCATCACACGAGGCTCGTATGTTTAAATTTCGCATTTCAACCTTTCACACGAGGCTCTACATGTTTAATTTTCGCATTTCACCCTATCACACGAGGCTCGCATGTTTAATTTCTCGAATTTCAAATTCTATTTACACGAGGCTCCTCAGATATGTTTAATTTTCTGCATTTCAGCCTATCACACGAGGCTCTTGCATGTTTAATTTTCTCGCATTTCACCTTATCACACGAGGCTCGCATGTTTACATTTCGCATTTCACCTATCACACGAGGCTCGCATGTTTAAATTTCTCGTATTTCAACCTATCACACGAGGCTCTACATGTTTAATTTTCTGCATTTCAAATTCACACGAGGCTCGCATGTTTAATTTTCTCGTATTTCAGCCTATCACACGAGACTCGTATGTTTACATTTCTCGCATTTCACCTTTCACACGAGGCTCGCATGTTTAATTTCTGCATTTCAGCCTATCACACGAGGCTCGCATGTTTAATTTTCTCGCATTTCAGCCTATCACACGAGGCTCGTACATGTTTACATTTCGCACTTCAGCCTATCACACGAGGCTCACATGTTTAAATTTCGCATTTCAGCCTTATCACACGAGGCTTATGTATGTTTACATTTTCGCATTTCAGCCTATCACACGAGGCTCGTATGTTTAATTTTCTCATTTCACTTATCACACGCAGGCTCGCATGTTTAATTTTCTGCATTTCAACCTTCACACGAGGCTCGTATGTTTAATTTTCGCATTTAGGCCTATCACACGAGGCTCGTATGTTTAATTTTCCTCGTATTTCGAGCCTCACACGAGGCTCGTATGTTTAATTTCTCGCATTTAGCCCATCACACGAGGCTCGCATGTTTAAATTTCTCGTGATTTCACTTATCACACGCAGGCTTTCATGGTGAATTTCTCAGATTTCCAATTTATCACACGAGGCTCAAATTTTCTATTTGCAGCCTATCACACGAGGCTCGCATGTTTAATTTTCTCGCACTTCAGCCCATCACACGAGGCTCGTATGTTTAAATTTCTCCATTTCAACCTATCACACGGAGGCTCGCATGTTTAAATTTCGCATTTAAGCCTATTACACGAGGCTCTTGATGTTTAATTTTCTCATCCGAGCCTATCACACGAGGCTCGCATGTTTAATTTTTGCATTTCACCTATCACACGAGGCTCGCATGTTTAATTTTGTCCATTTCAGCCTATCACACGAGGCTCGCATGTTTAATTTTCTTTGTCCATTTCAATTTCGTATTTATCACACGAGGTTCGCATGTTTAATTTTCAGATCGCATTTCATCACACGCAGGCTCACACTTTTCATCACACGAGGCTCGTTTTAATTTTCTCGCACTTCCACCCTATCACACGAGGCGTTCGATGTTTAATTTTCTCGTATTTCAACCTATCACACGAGGCTCGCATGTTTAATTTTCTGCATTTCACCTATCACACAAGGTCACATGTTTAATTTTCTACATTTTGCCTATCACACGAGGCTTCCATGATGTTTATGATTTGAGACTTCACTATCACACGAGGCTCGCATGTTTAAATTTCGCAGATTTCACCATCACACGAGGGTCGCATGTTTAATTTTCTCGTGATTTCACTCATCACACGAGGGATCGCATGTTAATTTTTCTCTGATTTCCCATCACACGAGGCTCTGCATGTTTACATTTCTCGCACTTCGCCTATTACACTAGGCTCGTATGTTTAAATTTCTGCATTTGAGCCTATCACACGAGGCTCGTGCATGTTTAATTTTCCTGGGATTGAGCCTATCACACTGAGGCTCGTGCATGTTTACATTTTTGCACTCTCACCCTATCACACGAGGCTCTCGCATGTTTAATTTTCAGATTTCACCTCATCACACGTGGCTTACATGTTTACATTTTCTCGCACTTCACTTTATTACACGAGGTTTCATTGTCTTACATTTTCGTATTTCAAATTTATCACATCGAGGGTTGCATATGTTTAATTTTCCAAATTTCACTCCTATCACACGAGGTCCTGCATGTTTAATTTTCTCGTATCATCTATCACACGAGGGCTCGCATGTTTACATTTACCTAACCATCACACGAGGCTCGATGTTTAAATCTCTCGTGATTTCACTTATCACACGAGGGTTTCGTATGTTTAATTTTCTCGTATTTCAGCCTATCACATTGAGGGCTCTTTCTGCTTAATTTCTCGCACCTCAAATTTCTATCACACGAGGCTCAGATGTTTACATTTCTCTCGATTTCAGCCTATCACACGAGGCTCGACATGTTTAAATTTCTCGCACTTCAAATTTATCACACGAGGCTCGAATGTTTAATTTTCTCGTATTTCAAATTTATCACACGAGGCCAGATGTTTAATTTTCTCAGTGATTCGTAACATTTATCACATTACACTAGGCTGCAGATGTTTATACGCATTTGAGCCTATTACACTCGGCTCGCATGTTTAATTTTCTCGATCCGGTTTATCACAATCTAGCTCAGATAAGCGACTTTCGACTTCATCCTATCACACGAGGCTCGCATGTTTACATTTTCTGCATTTCAACCTATCACACGAGGCTCGCATGTTTAATTCTCCCGCATTTCAAAGATATCACACGAGGCTCGCATGTTTTCATTTTCTCGCACTTCATCCTATCACACGAGGTCTCGCATGTTTAATTTTCTCGTATTTCGCTCTATCACACGAGGCTCTGCATGTTGTAAATTTCTCGCACTTCAACTTCTATCACACGAGGCTCTGCATGTTTAATTTTCTCGCATTTCAATCTCGATCACACAAGTGCCTCTCGCATGTTTAATTTTCTCGTATTTCAAATTCCTATCACACGA